>PNEQ01114135.1:0-32232 GCA_003012365.1 Medauroidea extradentata
TTTATATAATTACAAAACACAGTTTAAGTAATAACAAACAAGTACAATTTATATTTACGTGCGTATTTCCCGTGATCGCTGTTTAGTGCACTTTTACAGAGTCCGTGCACGGGATTGGCACCACTGGCGAGGCACTCGGCCGTATTTTGTAAACAAACACTAGTACAGGTTAATAAATGTTACAAAGGCACTTATACATTGAAAACAAAGACTGGATAAACACTTGGGCGTAAGTAAATACTGTTATACAAATAAAGCTTCGTCTTCATAATCTTACATGCTAAAATATTATTCTTACATAAAAATAAACGGCAATCGGCAAAGGTGCGGGCGAAAGCTAGTGCTTTTAGGTTAGAATAGTTAAGTGTTAAAAATCGGGGGCGAGCGTTAACGTAATTTATAAGTATACGTGACGGCTTGGCGACAAACTGGCACAATGTCAAATGGTTTAGATTCACAAAAGAATATGGAACAGTGTTGTATAAGAACAGTCTTGAGGAGGATCAGGCATTAAAGTCATAAGCTTCATTCATAGAGGGAAAGAAGGCGTACGTCTGAGCCCTGAAAAATGCTACCGTGGCCCTCTGGCAATCACAAAAGAAAAGAAGAAGGACCTACTGTAATTGCTGCCACTAATTCCACCTGTATTCCATAACTTTTATAAAGAACTTAAAACCAATGACGCTGCGAGTGACAACTACCCTGATATTGATGAATTTCCTGGAGAGTAATTTTTTAACATGTGTTCAATATAATAAAAATGCTATTGTGTGGAATGTTTATTTTTAAATATCAGTTGTTTCTTTTGAGAAATATGTCTTGCGGTCTTTGTTTTGTGTACTTTTATTTTGTTTATTGCTATTGGTAACATTAGTATAAGTCGTGCTCTAAACATGGTCCAAATAGTACAAGTCACATATCTAGTAAAATATTTAACTGTAAATGTATCTATTGTAATGATAATTGTGTGATACACAAACAATGGTATTAACGTAGTTCACAATGCTATCATTATTAATTTAACAAACAGAATCACTAAAACGTTCCTCCTGTAAAATGTGTAATTTTGACTTATATACTGTTTTTCCCTGGCACCCTAGAATTTTTCTCCATTCTAACCTATGACGAAGTTTAAACAATGCTTGATTGTTTTTAAAAATAATATTTTTAAGACTAGTGTGAGGCGGTCCACCCTCCACTTAGGTCCTTATTGTTTCCGGATTATTTTATTTTAATTATTTCCTTATGTTTGGTTTATTGAATTTGTCATTATCTACTTCATTATTTTCAGGTATTGTTGACAGGAATTTGGTAAGGTATTGTTTGTCATTTTATCTGTATCAGTATTGAAATTGTTCAATTTTATTTTTAAATTGGTTTGATTAAGCTGAGGCTTCTTTATATTTTAATTTTAATTTAATATTATCATTTTCAGCTTAATTATTATTTTACTTAACTTCAGGCTGGGTGTATTGTTGGCAAGTGTAGTTTGATAGCACCGGTGTGCCTACCCAGTTCCTGGAATGGTTATGTTGAGATTTTTAACAATTTTTCTACTACTTCAACTTTTCACAGGAATGCACATACGTGACCACTCCTTGAGTGTGCGAGAGAGACGGTGATATGTTTGCGCGGGCGGATCTAGGTCAATGAAATGACATGCAGTTTGAATTAATTTGTTCTTTACATTAATGTAGTTTTAGTTTTCCGTTTAGTTTTATGCCTTGGTGCACTGGCTGTCCGCCAGAGACGCTGCAGGAGAGACAAGCGTCACGGGGGTCGGTCATATTTACTTGTTCGCGGACGAGGATGGCTGTGTGGGAGTGAGGTGGTGCAGCAGCCATGAGTACTTAATAGTTTTATGTAAACTCCTTTGTTGCATTCTGTCTCCGTGTGGAGGGCTCATGCTTTCGACGAGGATGGCATAAGTAAGAATATGTTGTTACATGTTGGTACTTTAGAAACTTTGATTGAAATCCTTCATAAGTTTTTTTTTGGTTGAGCTGTTCTCTCCCGGAAGCGTCAGACTTCAACAATGATTTAAGACTAGCATGATTGTAATCTAAACTGTTTCGGTATGTAGAAGTTGAATTTTAAAGTTAGTTAAAAAGAACAGTCACGCCAACGAGTTGTAAGTTTTTTGAGTACTGCAAGTATCGTTTAATGACCACTATACAATAATTACCGGCCAAGGGTAAGACGATGTAGGCTTATACCACCTCGTTACGCTGGGGATGAGAAAATCAATTCTTCCATACCCGGATACACAAGGATACACACAGATTCTGTAAATTAATTGACAATTAGGTATCAGAAAAAAAGTAGATTAGTTGCATTTTCCATTATTAACCTCATATTTGCAGCACAAGTTATATAGAAAGAGAGAAAAATTGTGTGGTATGGCCAAAAGCACCAAATCAGCAAATAACGTTTGTTAAAATAACTTTTTGGACAAACTTTAATTATTTGTAAGTTATACAGTCAAATCAAAAAACTTTGCCCATTACTATTCATCAATTAATAATACACGTTTGTTTACCATCAAATATTTACCAGTAATTTTAACTAAGATTTATACAGTGTTTTGGCTTCCATACAGTGAGCATTTTATATTCCATGGTAACTATTGATAATAGAAAGAATATACAAAGTTACTGTCACATCCACATCGTAACGAAAATATTTTTGCCCAGACACCATAAAACTACGTAACATACCACTACTAATGTACCACTACTAATGTACCATACATTTAAATATTTTTGATAATTGCAGAGACTCATATTTACATGCATTACTGCTGGCTTTTAACTATATATATTAGACATGTTAAAGGTTAATATGAGCTTTGCTTTACTGTTAGCAACATGACCCCGTCACGAGATACCAAAGATGTAATAGCTATAGCTTACCAAGCTTCAAACTTCAAAGATGAGCTTCCTGCGTGCTGTAAGCCTGCTGTAAGACATGATAAGACTGCTGTGCCCTAGCAACTACAGTGAAGTTTCATCATAAAGAACTTGAGGATACAATGAATTTCTCAAAATACCCCTCTAGAACAAAAATAATGTAAAATGTCTTCAGTTTAAAGGAGTTTCAGTACAAGGAACATAATTTTTCATGTTTTTTCATGTTCGTTATAATAATATTTTACTGCAGTAATCAATGACTGCTACGAGTTCTCGCAGACAGGAAAACGAGGTGCTTTCCTGTCATAAATGGTTGATGGCGAGATCAGTAATTTGTTAGCATGAAGCTCAAGTTTGGGAGCATTTATTTACTGATCCAAACGACAAAAATCATGCAATTTGCCAAAATTTTAGAGCAAAATTTTCACGGGGTGTTGCTGAGTGATCACTCTTAATTATGGGGTTAAGGGGCTTTCTATTAGGAGTGATTAGTGTCAGTCCCGATTCCAGGTTGTGTTTTGGGTATTCAGAGGGTTTCTCCTTGGTTTTCCCGAGGTCTTGAGGATCTCAGCTCGGGTGAACAATAGTGGAGGCCCCAGTTGACGGTGACGGCGCATTTCCTTTCCTCTTCGGACCTCCCACTCCACTGGCCATGAAGGGGTAGGCCCGGGAGGGGAAGGGGTGGTCTGGTTCCGTCAACTGGTGGTAGGGGCACGCGCGTCGGCAAGCCGAGCTGGCGGCCGCTCGAGCAAGAGAGCTCACTCTTGTGTCGGGCATGGAAGAGGAGTGGTCTAGGCTGGGAAGCCCTCCTAACTGTGTGAAATGGAGGATTAACGAGTGCCGCCGGAAGGTATCCGAGACTTCATGGGGGTTATCTGCGCCGCTTGGTAAAGTAGGCAGGAGCATTGCCAAAGAACATTGCTGTTTGTGTAGTGAGTCCACTTAGGCTGACGGCGGAAAAATCAAGATATGGGTGAGTCTCCCCCGACCTTTCCGTGCCGTTGCATTCATCGCCGATGGAGTCCACTGAACTTGGGCTTAAGGCGATCATCTAGCTTCCGTTAATCTCAAGCGGAGCCTTAAGCAAAACCTGGAGCGCTGAGTGATGGCCAATGAGGTTGTGCGTGGACTTTTACAGGAAGGCGAGTTTGTGGAAATTTAATACCACCCTTGAGAAAAGGGGATTGTCTCTTAACCTGTAGGTATCCCTAAAATTGCTGGAGACTGTATGTGAATGAATGTTGTGAGAGGCATTAATGAGTTGTGACGGAGAAATTCAAGAGTAAAATTAACCCACTGTACTAGCAATAAGCATCGGGCACTTTATTGTTCTTTGTGGTTGGCGATCGACATCTGGAGTGTATGTAAATTAGAATAGTGCATACGATGCACGAAGTCCTATTGGATGTTTGTGTTACATTGTAAAGACTTTTAATCTGAAAGTACCTGAATATATTTATGATCAGTGAATTTACGCGAGTTTCTTTGTTCAAGAATGTAGTAGACCAACCTTGCAACATATATCTTACGAATAGGTAGGAGTTTTTGCTCGATTCTTGCCCGTTTGTGTGGGCTTAGCCGCGTGGCTAAGTATTCAGGGATTTTATTTGTTAAGGCCTTCGGCCCGAGAGAGTAATCTGGGCCAGTGTTCGGCTCAATTTCACTGCCTTGCGTGGATTCCTGGGAAGTAGATCACGTGTTGGAATTTTTGATTAAGTTATCTAGAATTACCTATTTGAAACAAATTTCAGATAAGAGTTTGTTGACAGGTTTGGCGGCGAAGTGTGTGGGTTCATTAGCGCAAGTTCTGGCGGAGGTTTTGTCACACAAGGAAACATGTAGTATTGAGCACTTCCAACGCAGAGTATTGAATAGGTTCTGTCCCGTCTGCGTCAAGTTACGTTATGTTAAATGTCACCTTGAACGTTTTCAGAAGCCGGGTGAGTCCTTTAGATCATTTGTGGAATCTGTAGTGGATTATAGTAGGACTTTGGGGGAGGCGAGAGATGAGAGAAATTTGATCCTTTTGATCATGGAAAATATTTCTCCAGCAAAGAGGGCAGAATGTAATCTGTGCTCATTCCCATCTACCGTAACAGAGCTGAAGAACTTAGCTATTGAGGTTTAAGGCCGTGCAGTAACTCGCCAAGAATATTATAAGGAGTTTCCTTCACAGTATAGGACTTCAGGGAGTGATAAGGAACATTAGTAGGTCCCGGTTATGTCAATGGAGGTTCTGGACAGTAAGGAAGGACTAAAGTCAATTAATTCATCAGAGAGAAAGGGTACGCAGGGAAGAATCGGTAGATGAGTTAACTGCGGGGTTAGAGGCCTCTGGTTAGTCGAATGTACAAAGGCCAAGGTGGATATTAAGGAGTGTCGTTTCTTCCGATGTAATGAGGTAGGACATATGAAGTGAAGGGACAGTGTCTGGGAAACGAGAGAAGGCGAAGGGATGGCGCGACCTTGTAGGCCCGCTACGAATGACTTCGCGCCAAGGCAGAGATACCCAAAGAAGAAATGTCATATTGGTACAGTGGAGGCACCATCAGGAATGCATAGAGGAGTGGGCATTAGTGGATTCCGGGGCAGCCAAGAGTTTGATGGAAACGATTAGTAGAAAACAATGCCTCGCTTAAGGGCAAGTTGTGCACTGGCGCAGCGCCGAACTTAGTTACAGCGGATGGGTCGAGCATGAAATGTGAAGGCACGGTACAATTGCACTGTAAGATCTCTGGTTTCTCCTAGAACTTCAGTTTTGCGATTATAAAAGGCTTGTGTGTACAGGCAGTATTAGGTTTGGATTTTTTGGGGGCTGTTCAAACCAAAGTGGACTTTCAGAAGGGCTTTCTGTGTTTTGATTTTAGCCCAGAAGTCCAGGTAAAATTAGAATCTAGAAAGAGGGACAACATTTATGCTGTCACTGAGGAAGTGGATGGAGCGTAGGAATTGTGATGCTCAAAGGGTGCAAAAGGACTATGGAGATGTGATAACGGAAAAAATAGAAAAATATTACATAGTTCCTTATAAATTTCATCTGACTGATCAAACTCCCTTTAGAAGTCGGCCTTTCCAATGTTCACCAATTAAATTGGAGTGTTATCGTCAGAAGATTGACAAGTTATTAAAGGCCGGGATAGTAGTTCCATCTACTTCAGAATACTCCACCTGGATTCTTAGTTAGCAAGCTGGGAGGGCAGGACTTTAGGTTGGTAGTAAACCATGCAAATCTTAATAGGAGAGTACCGGTTGACCCGTTACCGTTACAGACAGTGGGAGGAGCTCTGCAGCATTTGGGTCGGGCAAAATTCTTTACGACATTAGATCTTAATAGCAGTTTCTATCAGATTGAAATTCATGAAGACTGCAGGAAATACACCGCTTTTAGTACCCCGTGGGCACAATATGAGTTCACGAGGATTCCTATGGGTAGTAATTTTCCTGGCCAGGCATTAAGTAGGGTTCTTTATCAGGTCTTAAAAGACTTTAAATTTAAATATGTTTTTCATTACATAGATGACATTATTTTTAGTGAGAGCCGGAAGACTCACTTGCAGCATGTTAGATCAGTGCTAGAGGCATTGAGAGCATCAGGCCTGATCATTAACCCCAAGAAAGTGAAGATGGGGAAAGAAGCTGTGACTTACTTGGGATATATTGTCGGAGGTGGCAAGTTACGAGTGAACCCGGAGAGGGTCAAACCCATTGCGGAAATTCCAAGAAGGCCCACTACTGTCAAAGGTGTGCAGAAATTTATGGGAATGATAGGGTATTATTAGAGATGGTGGAAAATGGTTTAATGCTATAGCAGCGAATAAAAGCTATGAAGTGGTTTATTACCTATAAAATGTGATAATCGGGCGCTTAAAAGCAAATTAACGTGAAAATAACACAAGCAGCAAAATAAACTGTTTACCGTCAACAAAGGTCGTCATAATTTCATTTGTTGTTTTTTTACTCCTGAGGTAAAACACTGCAGCCAACTTCGATGTTGAATTGACGCAAAACTGCACCTATACGGCAATATGGTGTAGGCACAGTACACTTTTTACAGTTTCTACCGTACCACGCCGAGGCGGTGTAAAAAGTGTTGCATATATGTCATAGATATAACATAAGAGTACCATGTATGCGTAAAAGTTTCAAAAGAAACGGACCACACAAACACAGCTATATTTGAACTTTGTTTCATCATTCTTTTCTTTCATTCTCTATGAACGTTTGGTAATTTGGCAGAACTGATTTAGGTTACGTGTTGATTCTTGCGCAACGTAAATAAACAACAGCAGATAAGATACGCAGTTATTTAGATTTCAACGTGCCATATTTCTTCCGTAAATTTTAAAAGTTTATGCACCAATTTTTATTTTATTAACCTGCATATATAATAAATGTTATACAGTTATTACGTACTGTGTATTACCGATATAGGCCTAGTCTTTTGTATTACGTAATTCGGCTGTATTTATTGTGAAGATGGGTGGATCGAAAGTTATTTCAGCACATTCGCGAGCCGCCGAATATAAATCCCATCATTTTTACATTAGTGATTTAAATATACTAGTGCAAAACATGCAACTTAAGAATAAGTTGGGAAAAGAACGACACTTCCGAAAAACACATTAAAACGGCCACTCATCATAAAATGTTGGAGAAAATGTCACAATATGACAGCAATAAAAGGCAAACAACTTTACCGGCCGTAATTCAACAAGAAAAACTAGCAAAAACAGAAAAGCAGGAATTCATAGAAGACACTGTGGAAATGTTTATGACAGCAAACATACTTCATAATCTCGACGATCCAGCTGTTCAGACATACATGAAAAAGTTAGTAACTACTGTATACGGTACCTTGACTATTTGTATTTAATTTAAATTTCTGCTGACATAATACATAATGTACGCAGTTGTATTATTTTTGTGTAAGTAAATTCCTGTAAGCAGAAACTTACCACAAGCATCTGCGTAAAGTTTTACAAAATAAATGCTATGAACAAAACTTAAAATGCTAATTAATGCTACAAGCCAAAATATAAATGCTATAAAACTGATTTTAAAATACTATTTTCCACCATCCCTAGGTATTATGCGTGCTTCATCTAAGGGTTGTCGGATATAGCAGAGCCGTTAAATAAGCTGTTGGGAATGGAGCAACAGCGATCCTTCAAAGCGTTGAATCGATTATTGTGTGAAGAGCCTGTGTTGAGTTTGCCTGATTTTCAGAAGACCTTTAATCTGCATGTGGATGCGTCAGCACTGGCCTTGGGCGCAGTTTTAAGTCAGGGTATGGGAGAGAAGGAACCGTTCCACCCCATAGCGTATTCCAGCCGTGTTCTTTCTGATGCAGAAAGGCGGCTGAGTGCTTACGAGAAGGAGTCTTTAGCCTGCCTTTATGGCATGGAACGTTTTCGAAGTTTTCTCGAAGGGAGAGAATTTAATTTGTTCACAGATAATCAGGCCTTATCATGGATACTGGGACATCCACATCAGTTGGGAAAGTTGGGTAGATGGGTGATGCGATTAAATCAGTTCAGATTTAAGATCCACCACGTAAGTGGTAAGGCTAACCCAGTGGCTGCTGCCCTCTCACGAATGTTCCAACCGCATAACTTTGCCAAGCTAGATCAGGAAGGGAGCAAGCTGGTAGGTACTTTGCTGTCCTCACCTGAAACATTTGTGTTCATTAAGAAGCATCACTTGGTGGATACTGAATGCAAAATTACCAGAGCAGGGCTGAGTACAGGGGTCCAAGTGACATATATAGTAGAACAAGATACAGTATCTTGTATTACGTCGAGTCGGGTGCCAGGAAAAGGGTTGGTGGTTCCTGAGGCGGTTAGAGGAATGATCCTTCAGTATTACCATGACCAACCAGGGGGAGGGCATTTAGGTGTGTTGCGCACTAAAGACAAAATCAAGAGGGATTTTTACTGGCCTGGAATAAATAGGCAGATTAAGAAATATGTGAGGACATGTGAGAAGTGTCAGAAGTTTAAAGCGCCAAAAAACACCAAGCTGGGACTATATGCCGCAGAACTGCCTACCTCTCCTTGGGCTAAAGTGCACAGAGACATTTTTGGACCATTAGTTCACTGAAAAAGGGGTAACACAGCGCTATTGGTGGCGTTGGACATTTTCTCTAAATTTACTTTCCTCTTGCCGGTTAAGAACATGAAGGCTCGTGCCCTTTGGGACGTGTTAGTGGATCAGATTTGGAAATTGTTCGGAGCACCAACAAAGTTAGTCAGCGATAATGCTGCCTGCTTTGCTGGGAAAACATTTAAGCTCATGTGTACGGAGTGGGGCATCAAGCACTCTTTTAGCAGTCCTAATTTTCCACAGGGTAACATGGTGGACGGGTGAACAGGAATTTGAAGGCTGCCTTGGGGATATTTAGTGACCCGGTACACAAAGAATGAGATGTCCAGGTTCCCTGGATCAATTTAGGATTTAACGACGCACTTCATGAGAGTAGGAGGAAGAATCCCACACAGATTTTTCTGAGTAGGCGTGTATCGCAACCCCTATTGAATATCTGGGGTGTTCCCTCTTAAGACTCTAGTCACTCGGAAGCGCAACGCAAGGTTTTGCTTACCAGGGTGAAGGATCGGTTGGAAGAGGCTCAAACATTGGCGGCTAGGAGATATAATGTGGGGCAAAGTGCGAACCCCTTCAGGGTAGGAGACTAAGTTTTGTGTAGACGCTTTTGTCTCTCAGACCTGGCTTTTAAAGTTTCAGCTAAATTGTCCCCTCGGTATGAAGATCCTCTTGTCTTGCAGAGATGCCTAAGAGAAAACACCTGGTCAATGTGTAAAGACGGTAATCCTTTTGTGTTAACGAAAGTGCATGTGGTGCATCTGAAGCCCTTTCATGCCCGACCATGAGTTATTGTGTTGTTTGTTTTGTGTATGTCACTGGCCAGTGCAATGTATGGAATTGTTTTATTTGTTTAATGTGTTGAGAAGTCAATGTTATGGAGTACTCCAATGGAATGTTGATCACCGTGGTGCTATTATAAATAGAGACATTTAAACAGGGTTTAATGTGTTGTATGATGATTTGATGAACCCGCATAGTTTTTTATGTGTTTTATGTAAGAGGTGTTTTGGGATATGAGTTTTAAAGGAATATGTATTTTTGGGAATTAGGGTATTGTGTATAACAGTATATGACTCACTACGTGAGCTTGAAATGTGAAATTATGTTACTGTATCAATATTCATAAGGCTTTGCTTTAGTTTTATTAAGGGTTTCATATTATGATCTAGTGTATTGTGTATTGTGCTGTGAGGAGCTGCTGTATGAGTGGATTTTCATTTGTCAATATGAGTTGAGCGATCACCCTTAATTAGGGGATTGTCCTGAAAGAGGTGGAAGCTCTTAAGGAGCTTTCTATTAGGAGTGATTTGTGAGAGTCCCGAGTCCAGGTTGTGTTTAGGGTATTCAGAGGGTTTCTCCTTTCCTTTCCCGAGTCCAGGTTGTGTTTAGGGTATTCAGAGGGTTTCTCCTTTCCTTGGTTTTCCCGAGATCTTGATCTCTGCTCGGGTGAACAATAGTGGAGGCCCGAGTTGGCGGTGACAACGCATTCCTTTTCCTCTTTGGACTCCCACTCCACTGGCCTTGCGGGGGTAGGCCCGGGAGGGGAGGGGTGGTCTGGTTCCGTAGACTGGCAGCTGGGGCGCGCGCGTCAGCAAGCCGAGCTGGCGGCCACTCGAGCAAGAGAGCTAACTCTTGTGTCGGGCGTGGACGAGGAGTGGTCTAGGCTGGGAAGCCCTCCTAACTGTGTGAAATGGAGGATTAACGAGTGCCGCCGGAAGGTATCCGAGACTTCATGGGGGTTATCTGCGCCGCTTGGTAAAGTGGGCAGGAGCATTGCCAAAGAACATTGCTGTTTGTGTGATGAGTCCACTTAAGCTGACGTCGGAAAAATCAAGATATGGGTGAGTCTCCCCCGACCTTTTTCGTGCCGTTGCAGTCATCGCCGATGGAGTCCACTGAACTTGGGCTTATGGCGATCATCTAACTTCCGTTAATCTCAAGTGGGGCCTTAAGCGAGACCTGGAGCGCTGAGTGACGACCAATGAGGTTGTGCCTGAACTTGTACAGGCGGGTGAGTTTGTGGAAATTTAATGTCGCCCTCGAGAAAAGGGAATCGTCTCTTAACCTGTAGGTATACCTGAAATTGCTGGAGACTATATGTGGATGAATGTTGTGAGAGGCATCAATGAGTTGTGATGGAGAAATTCAAGAGTAAAATTAACCCAATTGCACTAGCAATAACCATAGAGTTAAACTGAAAATAAAAATTTAAAAACATCAACAATATTTTTAAAAATACAAATAATTTTTATTATTTAATTTTATGAGAATGTCATTGTAGCCTGCAATGTCTTTATCCACTGTGATATTTTGAGTTTGGTATATCAGTTGGTTTTAGTGTAGTTGTTAAAACGGAAACGTGCAAAATATGACTAACAAGCCATTACGCGAAAACTATGAGAGATAAAAAAATTTCCTAAGAGCCAAATTTAGTCACATTTTATGTCTAAAATAAGAAAAAAAACATCTGGTACAAATAAAAAATAAAATAATGACGATAAATTGCGCTAGACTGCGCCCTTAAGTAGTTTGAAACAGTGCCAAGTGCCCAAATCAATATTCAAGAAATCTCTTGCCTACACTCAAAGCACTTATAATACAAACCTCATATTTCAAACCTGGGACTCAAAAGCTACTTTGATAATCAAAGACACTGCCTAGATAAGCAGCCATTTGGTACTGTCGAGGACTTGGGGTTCACAGAATTTGTGAAATTACATGAGCCAAGGTAAGTGATGCCCAAAAGGAAACCTTTTTCAATAAAGTGATACCAGAGATTTACAATGAGTGGAAAGAAACTGTCAAACAAAAGCTGACAGATGCAGGGTATGTGAGCCTCATTGCAGACATTTGGACTTCAACTGACAATGACTATTATATGAATGACAGTGGACTTTACCAACAGCAATTTTATTCTGAATCACCTTTGTATTGAGGTTCCCCGTCTGATGAATTTTCACACAAAGGGTCTAACATTTAAAGTTCTATTACAAAAAACTCTGAAAGAATGGAATCAGAGCGAAAATGTGGTTTATGCTGGGAGAGACAATGGAACAAATATCATAAGTGCCCGAGAGAAATCACCATATTAATATCTCTCTTGCTTAGCACATACCTTCAAGCTTGTTGTTAAAGATAGGTTACTTAATAACAAGAATGTAACTAATTTACCAGCAAAATGCAGTTGCATTGTTGGGCATTTTCAACACTCAAATAAAGCTTGCAAAGAACTGAAAAATGGTCATTCTGTTCTAAATGTAAAACAGCATAAAGTCATCCAAGACGAACCCACCTGATGGTATTCAATGTTACATACGTTACAATATCTACTAGAGTAGAAACAGAGTCACCCTAGCTGCAACTAAACTCAATGTGCCTGCAGAACATTCAAATGCAGAATGGAATTTATTTGCCCATGTATCTGACCTACTGAGCATTTTCACCTATGCTACAATTGCTGTAGTTCTGCAACTGTGACTGCATCAGAGGTAAAACCCATTGTAAACAGCACAATTAAAGAACTATAAAAGCCAGCACCAAATGGTTCAGGAATTCACTGTATGAAAAATGATCTTATTTCTTCAATGAATTTGAGGTACGCAAAAGTGAAGACAGAAATATTGTTTGTAACTACAATGCTCCTTCATCCTAGATCTAAGTTCATGTTGTAAGACAATATAGTAAAACTTCTTTAGAACGACCCCTCACGGTTCCCGAGATTAGGGTCGTTATAGAGAGGTGGTCGTTATAAGAGTTCGGACCCATTTGGAACCTCTATATGTCAAAATAGGCCGTTTTCACTTTAATTCCATGTTCAGTCATCTTGAGCAATAATAAATCTTACATTTAAACTTAACTATAAACAAAATTTATGACCAGGCTTCTTGTTTAGAGAAAATGTGATAGTGTATTCTACTCTCGGAGCTTTTCTTTTACGCCGTAAACGCTTAGATTGTCACGCGCTGTGAGGTTACGTGCTGTGTCGCCGCTTGCTTGTTATCGGCCAATCGCTCCGTCGGCCGGGAGGATAGACCATGATGGAGAGGGGGGGGGGGGTGAGGGCTGGAAATAGCTGCGCGTGCATGCACCGATCAATACCACAGCCACAGCAGCTGTCCTCTTCAGCGCATCAGCCTGCTCTGCCTTGAGACCGACTGAACGATAATCGCGGGCGTGTAATGTGACGTAACATTATCACTCAGTTAAAATATTAAAGTTAAATGTCAATGTGTAAAATATTTAGTTCAACACAAAGAAAACGTAGCGACATGGCCCCCATTACTGAAAGTGTACTATTAATTAGCGGTTGTACAAGCAAACGTTTAAATTTATTAAAGAGTACACAAGTAAAAAAAATCACTACAAGTACACTAATAAAAAACTTACTAGATATAATATCCAACAAACGTAATAAATTAGGCAGATCAATTGTTTACTATTATTACTGAGTAGACGGAACACTAAACAAACATGCAATAAAAGAAAGTCTGACACATTAAAGGGCCGATTGTAAACAATGTTGACTTTGGGATCCCGAAATCCCGCGCAATCTCTGACTTCGGTTTCTATGTCGATTCAACTTCCTTGATTATTTCATACTTCTTCAGAAGCGACAAGCCGACTCGCTTTCCACCCACTATGGAAATATCGAAAGACCGTATGAAGTTTTAAAAAATGTACGTGTCGTCAACAATCTTTTACAGAATCAAGCCTAATAATCGTAACCAAATTGAAAGGCAAAAAACTGTGTGGGTCGTCAATAATCGTTTACAGAATCAAGCCTAATAATCGTAACCAAATCGAAAGCCAAAAGAACTGCGTGGGTCGTCAATCATTCACAAACTCAAACCAAATAAATTACCAAATTGAAATCGTGAAAATGAAAGCGTAATAAGTCGTCATAAATCATAAAAAACCAAGAGAAATCCAGAAGTCGCACAATAAAGTCGATATAATAGAGCAAACAGAGAGAGAGTAGCGTATCTAACAGTAAGCGAGATAACACTGGCACGTGAACAAAAGTGGAGAATGCCGAGCAGGCCAGGTATTTACGTGAGGGGAAAGAAAGATAAAGAGTACCGTTACGGTAAGAGAGGGGAACGATGAGTTACCGCTTGCCGCGCGGAGTACAGTTCTCGCCACTAGAAACACAACACAACGCACAAAAACCTATTTTTGGCCAATTTCCTTGAAAAAAAATTTAAAAATCTCGGTTTCCCAAAAAAGGGTCGTTATAGACAGGTAGTCGTTATAAAATGGGTCGTTGTAAAGAGGTTTTACTGTAGTTAATAGTGCTCGTGTGTTTTATCCTAATGTTGGGAATTTGCTTTTCAAGATTTAAATATACGAGATTATGATGTAATGAGGAATTTGAACAACAGTACCATTGCGATTCGTTCATTAATAGATTACGCGAAGAACTTCACAATCGCTCACCAGTTAGCATGTACAAAAGACAGAAGCACAAGTACTTACGTTTTGGTACTTCACAGATCCACACAAAAATCTAGGACGACACGTAACTGCGGAATCGCGTATTGCGACGTTTCGCTGCTTACAGGAGCTTCCTCGGGCGACGAGACATGGGTGATTGTTAACAAAGAGAGTGTTGATATGGCAAAAAAACTACATATCGTATATACTCGTATACAGCATGCCTTCTTGTAAAGTGCGCACCACGATTTTTGCATCAAGTTCCGGAGGAAAAAATTTTCAGTGCCTTGCTAAGATGTAAAAAAAATCAAGGAGTCAGAGACTGAGGCAGCACGAGGGGGCATCGATGGGCCAAGAGGTGAGGGAGAAAGGAAAATGTGGCTGGAAACAAAAAAGAGAGAGTAGTAATGATAACATTCACATTGGTTATAGAGAAACAGAGAAGAGGGTGGAGGTGAGACATTGAGCTGTGGCTTCTCTGCAGCTAACTATAAATAGCCTGCCAAGGTCACTTGCTGCCCACCAGCCTGCACGTGTGTTGTTGCTGTGTCTGAAAACACACAATCTCTCTCCCTCTCTCTACCACTCTCTGGTGTTTGCCTATGCTTCCAGCATGTCCCAGAGAAGATAATGTGCCAGGAGAGCAGCAGCTTGCTTTATTTTATTAACTTGTCCCTTCTGTCACGGGAAAAAAAGAATGGAGTCATTTTTTTTCTTCTTTCCTATTGAATGATCATCGATCACGAGACGTCAAAATAAACGTAAAGTAGAACCTAGATTTAACGAAATACCACAGGACTTTAAAACGTTTACTCTAAATTGATGTTTCGTTAAATCCAACTTTAAATCCCCCTCCTTCCCAAAAAAAGTTAAATCCTCTGGCATTTTTCGTCAGAAATGGAGGAATCGTTAGAAAGTATGATAGCCCACAACAAAATACCGCAGTTACCATCAAAGGTAAGCTGCGGCCGTAAAAGAAAAAATCGACAGAAAAAACTGCCGGCAAAACACTTGTCGAACCAAGCGCCCGCCCGGTGATTTAGGCCGTCCGCTCGCGCGTATCATCAACTAAAGAGAGAAGTGATGATTTTAAACACCGCCGAGTCGTCTTTCTTTATGTCTCTCTCCCGTGCAACCTAAAATTTTTAGGAAATTTCCATTTTAAAAAAATGTCATGAAAACTGAAGTAAAAGTTTGCGAGATAACGGTGAATTAACAAAATACGCACAGCGGCGACCATTGTAACTTACAGGCCACCGCGCTTGTGAAACAAACTGGTTGCTGCCGGCATAAAAATATTTTGCACTCTAGCGTTTTTTAGCATTGGCGGAACATCATATTACGTTAATAAATGTGCTGTAAAAAGTCTGCATAAATGATATAATTATATATTTCACTTTAAAGATACACTGGTTTTATCATGGGGCATGACAAAAAATAATCACCCTGGACATCACTGCATTCTATCAGCAAAAAAATTAGGCAGTAAAGCACGCTGCACGGTATCGCATTCGGAAGGAGGCGAAGCACTATCTGTGAATAAGTTTCAGTGCTGTCCACTGCCGCGCTGTGTGGACTGGGTATCCAGACGCTCGTTCATTCGCCAGTCGCCCAGATGAGGATCTAGGCGCGCATTTGTTACGTAATACAGCATCGCTCGCTCGGCCAGCTTTATTCAACCGAATGCGCTCAGCTCAAAATCACTCCCGTGGCCGAATTTTCAATGAATTTTAATGAATTTTGTTTGTTTCTTGGCGTATGGTTTAACACTATCTACGGAGAAAAATAATTATACTGCGGCCAGTAAACGTGTTTTTAATAGACTTACACTACACTGTTTTATTTTATCAAAGATCCTTAGTTATTTAATACATTTTGGGTTATTTTTTCATAGTTCCTAAAAACTCGTTCGTTAAATCGCTGTTTTCGTTACTCCCGAGTTCGTTACATTGGGGCTCTACGTATATTGCTTCCGCCAACCACCCAGTAACTTTCATTTCTGCCACTTAAAATTGCTGAGCAGCATACATTATGACTGATAGTTTAAACGTATGTACGTACAAAGCAATAAACTTCCTGCCATAATCACGTATTGTGTAAACATTGATGCTAAACACTTAGTAAATAAGCATGTGAATAAAGACAAACAAAAAAATTTGGGTTTTAGCAGCAGTGATTACAGCAGAGTAAGGGTGGAGTGGGGAAGAGATAAAGAAAAGGAGGAGAAGTAATGATGGAAGAGCAGGCAGTTAGAAACATTCTCTCTTTTCCTCCCACTCTTGAAGCCAGTTTACGACTACAGTAGAACCCCGATTGAACGAAATGCCATGAGACCTGAAAATGTTTACTTTAAATCGATGTTTCGTTAAATCTGACTTCAACCCCCCCCCCCCCCGCCCGTATCAAACTAAAAAAAAAGTTAAATCCTCGGGCACGATTCGTCGGAATTTCAACGTAATTTTAAAAAAGTATATTCGCTTAAAACAATAACAGAACACATTTACTGCAACAGGTAAGCCACAGCTGTGAAAAAAAAAAAAAAGGCGAAAAAACTTCCAGTGAAAACGCTCAGCGAGCGTGCGCATGGTGAGTCATGTTGGTCTGCTCGCTAAAAATGCTTTGCACTCTTAGCATTTTTTTAGCATCGGAAAAACAAATTATTTGCGTTTACGGTGATAAATTCGCTGTAAAAAGTCTGCATAAATAATATTACATTTTTTTAAAACTCATAGGTCGTAAGTGTAAATAATCACACTGTGCACCACTGCATTCTATCGGTAATAGAGTAAAAACCATAGAGCATGCGACACTGCAGCGCATTCTAACGGATACGCGAAGCACTATCTGTGAATTAGTTCTTGTGCTGTCCACTGCCGCACTGTGGAGACTGGGTACCTAGATGCTCGTTCATTCGCCAGCCGCCAGGATGAGGATCTATGCGCACGCTTGTTGTGCAACACAGCGTCGCTCGCTCGGCCGCGCCCGCACGTGCGTACCTCAGAATTACTCCCGCGGCCAACGTTTCCAACGAATTTTAACGAATTTTTTTTGTTTCTTGACTGATGGTTTAAGCTTTTCTACGGAGAAAAAGTATATACGGTGGTCGGTGCTAGTATTTTTACAGGACTTAACTTACAATTAATAGTCAATTTCATCAAAGTCAGTTACTTATTTAATATAAATTTTTTTTTGTTATTTTCTGAAGGTTTCTAAAACTCCTTTTGTTAAATCGTTGTTTACGTTATTCCCGAGTTCGTCAAATGGGCTCTACTGTACAACTTCGCCTTCCCTGCTTCCCAGCCACATTTTTTCCACCTCTATTTTTTTTATTTCCCATGTACAGCATGCACCCCCGAATTTTTATCAGTTGTCTGGGAATAAAAGTGTACACTATACAAGAGTAAATGCGGTAATTTATTGAAGCAACAAAAACTAATTGCTCAGAGTCTGACTTACCTAACATTCAAAGACAATAGCAGCACCAACAGCTAGTCATGGAATTTGGGTATTTTACACCAACATCATGAATGGTGCCAATTGTGTATCGCATAAAACTTCTGTGAATGATGAAATGAACACTTAACTCCAAAAACCAATTCTTTCTCCCAATGCAGACATTTTCCAATACCGTGAAAGAAAATTACAAATTCCAGAACACAAAAACCTGACAAAAATATCTTAGCATACCACTATCTACAGTGCATTCTGAAAGACTTTTCAGTACAGCTGGCCTGATAGCTGACCAAAAGCAGTGTATGCCATTTTTTTCTTAAACTTCATGTACGCTACAGTAACACAGTATCAAACATGCCCTAACTTACGACGTTACTACAGCTATCATGTGATCTGGGCCTCGTTGCATTACTTATATATACATATATATACACACACACACACACACTCACACACACACACACGGGTGAAAAACGCATACCTGCCAGGGACACAGAGCTGACATGCAGACAGTGGTGAAAATTTTCCAGTTTTGAGCAATCTATTTTTTAAGATATTAACTTACATTCTAAGCGTTAATATTTTTTAGTAACTAAAGCTAGTGATGTTTCATTGTTAAAAATCAGTTAAGAAGAGTATCTTTCTTACAAATAAATGAATCAAAAATAGTTTCTACAATTTGTTCAAGTGTTGCACTTTATGAAGAAGATGTTTAGCTTCTAAGTATTTGCTTAATTTGTGTGGATTTAAATAATACTCTTTAATTACAAATGGAAGATTATCTGTACATTAAAAAAAGTTATATCACTTGTTTAGTATACAAATCAAAAATCTTACAATAATCTAGAATCAATACGAAATAGAGAATTGGGTATCAAAAATTGATACATTGGAATCATCCCATCCCTGTTTAAGACATACATATGTCTAGTTATTTTTATATATTTTACTATTATTTTGGTATATCTACAACTAGCCGGTTTTTTAGGTATAATTCTTTTTAAATCTGAAACAAATTTGGTTTCACATAATATAAAAAAAGTTCTGGAATCTGCAAGACCACGCATGACATGCATCTTAGATGACATCCGATGCTAATTATGATTCAGTTGACCTTTTGCCATGACTATCCTGAATTACATATACGGTCTGACCTTTTATAACAGTGATGTTCTATCAAACATTACTTTTGAGACTTGAAACAATTGGTTGTCAACTAAACTCTTAAACTGTGAACAATTGAGTAACTACATTACATTGTACAGGAAATTGATCACAGAAAGCAAATACAGTAGAATTCCATCATAGCGAACATGGAAATAGCGAAAACACCATTATAGCGAAGTCTTTTTGAGGAACCGTCAAAAAATCACAAAAAAATTCCTTGAAAAATGTTAATTTTAAGAGTAGAAACATGTATGGTAAGTCATATGAAGTAGGCTTTGCAGCGAGATTCGTGACCATGTGAAGCAGGCTTGCGGCGATGTACGTGACCTTGTGAAGTGAGTTAGCCGGATGTATAGATTAGCCCCACCCTTCGCGCCACCAAACCCTCCCCCCTCACCCAAGCCAGCTTGCTGCCGCTATCACAGGAGTCATGCTTTTCCCTGGACATCACGCCTCCCACTCCAAAGTGCACGTTTTTCTAAAAATAGAATTGCGCCCTATATTTCCCCCACCCCTTTTCAATCGTCTGTAGTTTCGCATAGCTTGCTTTTCTGATTTTATTTACTGATTACGATGTCGGATTACGATTTTGGATTTTGATATACGTACAGGCGAGCCCCACAACTACGTCAGTATTCTCAATCACCACCGAAAATATTGTTATTTTTTAATAATTAGGGGTTTCCGCTCAGCTCAGATGACGACACGGCTATTTGGAACAAGAACTGAGTGTTCTGACTGAATAACGGCGGACATATGCTCTTTCTTCACAAAGGATAATTGCCGCCGGCTGAGCTATACCTGAGTCACACACACACACACATACACCATGCATTCAGAAGAAATTCTTCTGGGAGATAAGATAGCGCTGTCTCTCTCACTCACACAGGCACTCACACAACTACTCGTGCTTGTCACTGCTGAGCTTGCTACAGCTCATATTTTACTCCGTAGACATTCAGCTTTTTAAGATAAGCAGCAAGGACGGCGGATGAGAGGACGCATTAGCGTTACGGTCTCCTGTGTCATTGTCAGCGCACTTGCTGTTCTGTTCTGATTCGCCTTCATGCTCACACAGTCGGCCGTACGTGGTTTTTATATTTTACATTAATGGCAATTTCAACATTTACTGTGAACTAAATTATAATTTAACACGCTGAACGTCCCATAAACTTGAGCGAGAAGCAATAAATCCTTGCGGGCTGGCCGCTGCATTGTTAAAGTATCGTACACACCATCAGGAATAACGTGGGAATAAGAGTAAGTAACTTTTTTTTAACTTGGAATGAATCTTTTTGGACAGCTGATGGGGAAAAAAGAAAAATACAAAGTTAAAAAAAAAATCACGGGTGGTGGGCAGTGTGTGAAAACGACCATGTCTAGCTTTAGCACTGCTTTTCAACGAACTATCTATCTGGATTTGGTAGCGCTCATGTAGGTCAGAAATATCTTCTGTCGGCACACTGCTGCTATAAAATCATAAACTTGTGACCTTGCTCAAAGTCAATGTGTACACGTGCGTCCACTTCTGTTACTAGTAATTGGCTTCAAACTTAACTTTGTGCCACAGCTAAACATAGTTGACGATTATAGTGCGAAAATAAAGCAACTACCAATGTTTGCGTCGCTTATTTTTGCTGGCAAATAACACTAGCATTACCTGCCCAACGGACAAGTGAACAATTACATTCACCCGTCCAAGCTGATTTTTATATGTCTCGGGCAAGCGCACAAATTATTCGACGCGTGCCACAGTAAACTGATTACATTGTTCTGCAGCGGCCGGCAGTGTAATCATGTTGACTGCCGGCGCATGTATATACTCTTGTTGCACGCCTGCGCGGCGGGACACCATTGAGGTGATCCGGTGATTGATAGCCATACTTACCGGATGCAGCGGAGTTTTTGGCCCGTTTGGACTTAGCTGATAGTTGCACCGATACTTGTTGGGTATAATTGTAACCAGCGCATACTTACCTGTTAAAATAAACCTATATGTCCTTAAAATAACGTACTACTTTGTAATTAAAAAAGATTAAAGACAGTTTAAATGCAATTTTTCGGTTTAGGGGTCGGAATCGGTAAAATTCGGCTATAGCGAAGTTCGAACTCAGAACCGTGGCGTTTCGCTATAACGAGACTCTACTGTATATTCATTTTTCACATCTCACAGGTTTCTTTACCCTCTAGGCTTCTTGTTGGGCTGTTATGTAGAGGGGGTCTTTTATATCAGTCTTAGAAACCTTTTGAAATCTGAGCTTTTACACTTTCTTTAAACAGACATTCCGAGACAGTGAATACAGTGGTGGAAATATCATTTCTACTGGTTGGTAAGTTTGCCTAGTGAGAGGCCCATTAATCTCAGGGAAATTTGGGGGTAAAATCCAATTTTCTAAGCAGGTCTGTACCTGAAAACAATAGCCAATTACATAATTTAAATTTTGCAATTCAATTTAATGACCTATTTAACATAGGATACAGTAGTCCCAACCTAGTGCGCAGGTCACTGATAAAGAGGGAAATTGTGAGATAAAAACACAAATACAAAGCATCTGAGCGAAACAAAATAGAAATTACATTCATTAGTATGTACTTATAATTACATAAGATGCATAATGTTACCATTTCTGAAGTACCAGTGACAAGTTTGTGTGACAGAGAGGGAGACAACTGTAGTTCCCGTATTTTCCGCAGACATACATAGGTTTGTCGAGCAGTATGTACGTGCATACGCTGTCGTTAAACTGACTCTAATGAAACCCAGAGACAGCCTCTACACTACTATTCATAATGGCTTGTTGACATTTCATACTTCGCCAAATTAGCGAAAAACGGTAACTTCGGACACAAAAACAAATGTTTCCAGTCTTGTGATGACATCGCGCCTTGAGTGTGTTACTAAGGAAGATAGAGATTATTTTTCCAGTCTATTCTAGGTCTCTAAAGTTCTTACTCCCAAATTACCAAGGCATGATTACTGAATTTTTATAAATTAATCATAACTCTACTAAAAATTATCAAAATTTTACTGTTACAGAATATAGAGGTTAAGTAATAAAGAGCTGTTTGTTTAGCTTTGTTTAGCTTAGATAAATTTTTAAAATATTATTTTTCCACGGTCGTGGAAATTATGTCGTTAGATCGCCGATGTTGTTAGATCGGGGGTTTATTGTAAAAACTTACCTTTTAAAAATATATCTGTACCTCGGAGGTATAAGACACTATGTCCACTTTTTGTCAAAATGCACTTTTTACCGTAAACATGGCCCCGGTTTTAAATACTTCGTAGTGGCATACAAAACAAAGTCTGTGTTGTATCAAAAACGTTTGTTTTCGGGTACTAAACAGCTGGATTCACTAGTGAATCATAGTGAATCTCACTCTTCAAACTGCTCTCCTGAAAAATGTGATTTTTGTGACATAGTGTCTTATGCCTCCGAGGTACAGATATATGTTTCTATGTATAGAGCTAGGTTAAGGACAAGTATCTATCTGCCCAAAATTTTCCAAATTATTTACCAATCACCCACACCCTTTTCCTCTCTACTACAGCCTAGTTTTCAAGAACCACTGCCTATCGTAATTATTTCTGTTTGTAAATGCACTCAACTTTAATGGCTGTAACTTTTTCTGTAGCATTGTAACTAAAAAGTAGCTATCTGGTAGGCACTTCACCAAATGTAATGTGACAAGTATACTGTACTACTTACCTCTCCTGTAGGTATAACTGAAACAATGATGCCATCTGACAACTCTGGTGTATTATCCACAAACTCAATTTTCTCTGCCTGCAAAAAAAATTGTAATGTTCTTGCCTATTTTTTCACACACACAAAAAAATTCCCACAAAAAGCAATTTAAACAAAATCATTGCATGTAGCTTTACAAACACAATGACATGCATAACAGGGTGAATAGCAATATCAATGTAAAACATTGACATTTCTTAATTTACAATAGTCATACTTTCAACTGATGGCTTATCAGCTTTCACATCACATTCAAACAGATTTACTTAAACTCTAACATTTCAAAATTAGGTACCTTCAATTCAAAATTTTATTCTTTTACCTAGTTCGTAGAACTTAACACATACAACAATACATGCACAGATAAAGCAAAAATACTTTTAAAAAGTAGACTAGAGCAAATCATAATAGCCAATATGTTTTATTAAAAAACTGTTTTGTTTCCTTAAGTAAGCGCATAACTACACATGAAGAAAGCTTATCTAAATTCTGAATGTTATAGCAGACAATAAAAAATTATTTTGGCTTGTATAAAAATTTAATTTGCTTCCATTATATCATAACTTACATAAGAAGCAAGTTAAGTCTCAAAACGAATACCTTAAAAAAAATTATTTAGGTAGCAATAAAACAGAGGCACGTAAAAAGCAGTGATAGAGACCAGAAACCAGTTACAAAAATATAACAGCAGAACAATTACACATGAATCACTGTACCACTTGATTTTGAACAGTGTATTGTGCCTCTTTACAACAGTGAATGTGACAATAGAGATGCAGAAATGTGAAGACTAGTGTGTAGTTTTTACTTTTTAGAAGATCTGTTACATGAATTATTTTAATTCGTGAAATACCAAAATTATACAGTGATCTCTCAGTTGAAGGTCTTCCACTTTAAAGATTCTTTCACTTTACCAACTGTATTTTTCGGTCCCACCTAGAGTCCAAACATACTTTTTATAATTCGGTTTAAAAACTCCAATTTAAGGACGATTTTTTAAGTCCCTTGAGAGTCGTTAAAACAAGAGATTATTCTAAGTTGATTTTCCAGGGTGGCCACTCATTGCAACAAAGAAAATTCCCTGATTTTTTCCTGATTTCTCTGATAGAAAACCAAAAATTTCCCTGATTTTTATGAAAAGGACATTTTGGCATTCAACACATTTTCCAATCAAGATAAATATTTTAAGAAATTTTTGACACTACTGTCAGTGAACTTGACAAAACATTCATCAGAAATAACTACGAACTTGACAAAGGAGTATAATTACACCTACTTAGCTGTAATTTTTTCAATAAAACATTTATAATGCTCTCCAAATGACATATTCCTTACTGTGACTTTTGCGGTAGCTCAAAATGAACGAGGCAAGAAAATTCCCTGAAATGTCTCAGATTAACCAAAAATTCCCTGACATTTCTCTGATATTTCCAGGTGACCACAATTTCCCTGATAATTCCAGGTTTTCCAGGTGGGTGGCCACCCTGTTTTCATTTTGAGTGGTATTGAGGTATTTGTTCTATATTAACTTAAGTTGGCCACAAACCTCATAAATGCAGTATGTTACACTCTCTCATTATTACCACTGCAACATAATCAAAGATGTCTATAATATTCTAACCAACCACATTACTGATGGGAAAAAAAAGATGTTTGTTATCACACAGAAAAAATTCTTCACATGGAATTTAAATTTTCATTTTCAATTCTGCTGCGAAAAGATCAATATGATAATTTTAATTTGTTGGTAAAAACTATGGGTGCAAAGGTAACTAATAGGCAATGTCAATTTGAGAAACTAATGTGTTCAGTAAATTATTCACCTGTTCTTAATTATAATTATTTGTAGCAAGAAATTTTAGTCCTAGCCCTTCAACCTATGTAATCTAAAACAATAATTAAGCTTATAAAAATTAGTAACATATTTAAAGAGAAATCAATTTTATTACATACACACTACATGAAATACAATTTTTCCAATAGTCTAATTTTGCAACGGTTAATGTAATATAAAATTTTGGATGGTTAAAAATAACTATGTACAGTCAAACAGTACTTTAATTAAGCAAGAATTCAGAACATGTACAGTATGAAAGTAAGACACCAGAATATTAACAGAATAGTGGATGCAAGATTCACTGTATAACAAGCAATTACCAATAGCAGACAATAACAAATGCATCAAAACAAAAATGACAAAAAACCGTTTAAAAAAAACTGTTTGTTTAGCACTTACAAAACTTTGCCCATTTTATACTTGCAACATTATTTCAACTAGCGTAATATGAAATCCAGTTGCTGGAGAACATTCCCACCTACTTTTACATGGTTGATAAGCTTATTTGTTATGGTCTGTACACATGATTTTAGAAAGAAAATCCCTAATTTAGAAAGAAAATACCTGATTTATAAAAATTTCACTAAATTTGAAATATTACTGGTTTCTATTTTACATATTGTGAGACAGATTTCTAATACATTTACAGTAGGAAATTAGAACTACAGTATGTACTCACCATAGGAGGAAAATCAACAATAGACTTTGGTAGCTCATGCAATGTTGTCGGATCACAAACATCAATATTACCATAGTCAACATACTGCACAGCCACCTGAGGCGTCAGCAATAATACACGTGCACGGTACCTGAAATAAATAATATGTGACAATGATATTAAGAAAGCAAAATATGTTTAAATAGAACACCCATATCATTACTACAAACATACCTATTGGCAGTTCAGAGTCAAATGAGCACTAAAAAAATGGCCTTACCTAATTTCTGTTTTCAGACAGTTTGTGTCTTTCTGTTACAAGTTAACAAAAACATTGCAATGTCATTTTGTTTACATAGGGCTGTATAATGTTTCCATTATGTTTCACTATTATGAAGAATGCTATTTACGTTGTTTACTCATTAAGGCTCAGATTTCAGTCGCCATATTTAAGTTTTTTTTTTGCTCTTATGATATTTTGAGAAGAAAAATGTGAAATTTGCTGTTATAATACAAATTTTATTCACCTGCAGATGAAATAGAAGCATCACAGTTGAACTTTTAATGTATATTTAAGCCGCAATCAGTTCAGCTATTTTTTTTATTCTCAATTTGCTTGACTAATTGGGGCTTGAATATACATTAAAAGTTCAACTATGATGCTTTTGTTGCAGAGCCGGGTGAATTAAATTGATGATATAACAGCAAATTTCACATTTTTCTTCTAAGAATTTCATAAGAGCAAACAATAAAATAATTCAATATGGCTACTGATGCCGAGCCTCAAGTGCAACAGTGTTGAATAATTACTGTTATCAATACTAGTCTTAGTTATAAAAACTAAAAACCTGTAAGTTAATGTCTGTATAATACACATTTGTACTTGACTCATTTATATGTTGCCCTCGCTCCTGGCATTCTAACCATTAATTCCAAAGTAACATTTCATTCAGTAGGCTCCAAGTGGAAACAATTAAGAGTTATTAAATTTGAATCCAGCAACAGGTTACATAATTTCTGAATGTACAATGCAGTTTTGAACATTTACAGGTTCTTATATGAAATAATGGATGCTGGAACCAGAGCTGGATCCAAGAGGGTGGGCAGAAGGGGCAACGGGCCCTTATACCCCTAAAAAATACAAACATGTACAATGTAAAGATCTTAAAACGGAAGTTGAGGATGGACCATTTTGGAATGACATTGATATACCTATAAGGAAAATTGTATATCTCAGCAAAGAAGTGCCTGGATCACAACGGCACTCTCCCAATCAAAAACATGAAAAGGTTTTATTTATTAGTAATTCAACACCTTTAAAACTCATTGCTGGCTCTGTTCCTGGCTGTAACTAAATACAGCGAAACCCCGTATTTACATACCCGTTATGTACGTTTTCCTGTTATTTACATTGTTTACTTGAGGTCCGGTTTATTGTCAATTATGCCTAATGTATTAATTTCACGCCAATAACAACGAAACAATTCAATCTAACCTGCTATTCACCGTTGCACTGTTTACAAACATCGCAATTTGTTCACCATAGAAGAAATCTACAGGTGGTAAGTTCACAAATGTGTGAAAAATTGGTTAGCGTCTGCACCGTACATAGTGTAAAGAACACAGCACAGAAGTACAATTTGTCTCTGTTCACTCACTCCTTTTTTGTTATTGATATCTTAGCACTTATCACCGGAAGAATATTTAACAACGTTAGTAACGTGTACAATACTAAACGTGAGATTATGCGTTTAGTTTTTCGTGCGTATGGCATGCTGGAATTTTCACAGTAATTTTATCGACTGACCTTTTTTTTTTCCTGTGGCAGTTGCCAGTAAAGTTAAAATAATTGCTAAGTTTGACGAACATGTCGGATCACGTGTAGACCTTGCCAAAGAACTATCAATACCTGTGATTACTCTCAACACCATCGTCAAAAGCCAAGAAACGATCACCGCAAATGCTGCAAGATGTGGGCCGAGTGACAAAAAACGTAAGTATGTAAAGGAGTCCAAATTTAAACAGCAAGAAGAAATTCTTCTCGAGTGATTTGTCGGTGCACGTGCTGCAAATTTACCGAAAAGTGGTTCCATTTCGAGGGAAAAGGCACGTATAATTGCTTCCAGGCTGGACATTCAGGATTTTACAGCTTCCAGTGGTTGAATAGACCGTTTTAAGCAGCGCCATAACGTTGTTTATAAAACGGTTTGCAGCGAGGGCAAAACCGTGTACAAGGAGCCTGTGGAACACTGGAAAGAAACTCAGTTGCCGGAAAAAATTGTTAGCTTTGACGCCAAAAATGTTTTTAACACAGATGAGACAGGTTTGTTTTTTAATGTTCTATCGGATAATACCTCCAGTTTTAAAGGAGAGCAATGTCACGGTAGTAAGCTTCATGCAGCGGATTACTGCTCTTTGCTTAACAATGCAAACAGAAGCGAAAAATTTCCTCTTTTTGTTTGTCGAAAAAAACACAGGTGTAAAATTTCCAAAAAAAAAAGTATGAAGCAAATACCAATACTTTGTTTCGGAACCAGTTGCATGCATTTGATGCAAAACAGGGCTTGAAAAATATAAAGGTAATTTTTTTTATTGATCAATGCCATGCTCATAAAATCGCAAGCCAACTTCACAACAGAGATTGTTTTCTTCCCAGCGAATTGTACAAGCAAGCTACAGCCCCTTGACTTAGGTATTATTCAGGCTTCTAAATTGTTGCACCGCAAGTACCTTGTTGCAAGATCGGTATTAATGCTAGCCACTGGAAAGGATTCTTCTTCAATGAAGATAAATCTGCTCAATGCTTTGCATTTTGCTGCAAGAGCCTGGAACGAAGTTAAAGTTCAGAATTGCTTTGTAAAGGCTGGATTTGTCTCCCCACAAGTAGCTTGCACTCTTAGTGTATTTTATTACAGTAACATTGAAGATGTTCAATGACACGAGAAGCTGTTGCAGAAGGAATCATTTCAAGAGTATGTGGAAGTCAACAGTCAGGTGGTCACGTCAGAAGTGCAGTAGAAGACCATGTTGATGGGCCCTGTAGTAAGTTACAAGACAATACAGATGAAGAAGACGATGATAATGAAACTCAATAATTGAAAACACCACCCACAAGTAAAAGATGCAGTTGCTGCTCTTCACACCCTGCGAGACTACATTAGTGTTACTACTGTTGGAAACTGTGAAAACGTTTTAGAAGATTTTTATGTTTTAGAAAAGCAGATCATGTGTTTGAACAGAGAAAAAAGTAAGCCGATGAAGATTTCAGGGTATTTTACAAAAAGTAAACTTTCAAGTTTTTGTTCAAAAGTTTATAGCATAAATTTTTGTTTGTGTTTTTGAATTGCAAGTTATTTTATTGTTAAATATTGTTCCCAGCGTGTTTTTTTTGAGGCAGCAGTAAAAGGCGTATAACAAACCAGGTATGTCACATTCTTTTATTAGTTTCCCTCAATTTACAATTTCCTGGTGTTTACGCTTTTTGTCTTTGGCCCCTGAAAAGTGTAAATAAGGGGTTTCACTGTACACAGAACCTCCACAGTTAAACAAACTCAGAAAACCGAAGAAATATCTATTATTGCTACATTCCAAATTTTCAATTGTTCTGCAGGTGAACGAATTACAGAAAATATAAGCCAACTTCATAAATTAATTTTTTAAGTCATGAGATATTCTACTGTACAAATTTCACACAATGCTTAACTACATAAAACTATATGTATTTTAATAATATACTGTAACTAAATTAAACTGGTATATTTATACATCATAAATAATGTACTGTAGAGCAGAGGTTTATTTTTGACAAACTCAGAGCTTGGACACATAAATGCCAACTTATATTCATATAAAGTGTTATACGTATTTTCCTTAGCTAATGCAATATGCAACCAACTACAGGTATACAACATACTACATACTCAAATAAAAAAAAATTACTGTGCATAGCAGAACGAGTTTTGTACGCTCATGATAGAGAAAGTTTAACCATAATTTTCTGAACTTTAGATCAATACTGAAAACTGATAGCTGACTGAATCATGTGTTTTAGTTACTATAGTCCGTCTCGTGTATCAATTTAATTATTTGACAGTAGTGTTTACATTCCTTTTTACAAAGGTTGCCATGGAATAAGCAGTAATTTCCTCTCTCATAAGTGATTTTTGTACGAACATACTCTTGTGGCTCTTAGAATGTGCTATACATCAAAATAAAATGTATTTTTCTGTAGATATTTGTACTTATGTCTCCAGAACTATCCAAAAATTTAATTCTTATGTGAGACAGAATGTAGTAATAATATTACTAAAGATAACTATTTCTGGCTAAAAGAAATCAATATCCCCTTCCATTTTATAAAGGATAAACTGACCTACAATTTCTCCTGCAAAATTTGGCTAGTGAAAAATTACACAAAGGTTGGTAATAATTAGATTTGTATGTATACAGTAATAGATAGCAATTAATAATACTAGGGTGATAAGTAAGTAGTTATTTGGCCCTCATTTTCAAGGTTGAAAAACAGAATGCCAGAAAGGGTTACGTTATTTATAGTTTTGTAAAGATAGTACTGTAAATTTTAAAGATTTCAAAAAAAAATTAATTTCAGTTGATACTTCAAATGGCTTGGTAACTACAAGTCTACGAATGCACAACAAATTTTATGCAACATTATTACAGGCCAATTATTAATTTATTGATAACTACCTGTCCCATTGCGGCTTCGCCCGCGTGTACTATAGAAAAGAGTAACTAACTTTTAGTTACGTGTTAATTGATGGTGATACTATATTCACTGTTTATCTTTAAAACATCAAATACAAACAGATTTGTCCAGTCCACTGCGCTAAGCGTACTTTTTTTAATTCATCTTTATTTCTCTATAAAACCGCTGCCCGGCTGCGGCTTCCACCGCAAAACAGCTGCCCGGCATTTAACAGCTAGCGTACTCAATAACAGTGTAGAGAGCGCGCGCAATACGCTTGTATGATGTCATGTAATTCCCATCGCAAAGTCTTGCACGGGATACGAACCCGTAACCCCACCCCTCCCACATACCTGAGTGAATGCTTAAGGCCACGATAACAGGAACATACCTACATTGTTTAAACAACAATAGCAATAAAGCTCAAACTGATTCTACTGTTTTTAGGTTTTTTTTTTCTCGGCAATTATTCGAATTTTTCTCGCCGTAAAACCCATCTTTGAACTTCAACAAACATTCAAAAAAAAAAGAATTGGCCAAATTGGTCCAGGCGTTGTTGAGTTATGCGCTTACCAACACATTTTGCGATTCATTTTTATATTATAGATTAAAATGGCTGCATTTAAATACAGTAACCTCTTCTACTGAACAGCAATGAAATGTAGGTGTTACAAAATTTAAAAAAATGTTCAACGTAGGCTACTGACATACCTATCAATTAGTAGGAGAAAACGTATTCAGCCATTCTTGCAGCATAAGCATTGTGCTGGCCATCGAGGACAAATAATAATAGTAGTCAAGGGAACAACAAAGTGTAACAAGCAAGGGAAAAAAGGTAAGTTAAAGGTGAAGCTGTACTTTTCATTTTTTCCAGTGTAGATCAGTTTCAACATATTATAGTTCACGAGATTACTTGCAGTGGATCAGCTGATGCATCTAGGTCAACGACCTAGCCAATCTTAACTGTATATTTGTTTATGTGATTATTCCCGTAAACCAGCACATGCCAACAAGAGACGTGGAGGACAAGGGGGCAAATTACCATGAAAAACCACGTTGCAATGTAATTTGGCATTTTGGTTGTGTTGGTACTGTTTCCATCCCCCCTCCCCCTTCAAAGAGAGCAATGCCATTAAACCTGAAGGGAAAAAAGGAGGGATTAATTATGTATCTCAACCCCTCTTTCTTTTATCAAATTTTTCAATTTCCAACATTCACTATCATTTTAATTTAGAATTGTATTGGTTTCTTTCTAGCAAGGGGAAAACTTAGACAATACCAACACAAAGTGCCACATTACAACGCAAGGTGGATTTTTGACAGTAACACACTAATAATATTACCTTCTAAATAGCAGTTGTACTGGGAGTCTGGGACTCTCAAGTCTGGTATCTGAGAAGAACTTCAGTGTGTATTATATACAGATAAAGGATTTTCCGTAAGGTTGCCTGGACAAGAACTTGAGTGCCTCGCCAATGTGATTGTTTAATCGCCCCGCCTGGATGACTTCGTGTAAGCTCCGTAGTTGTCGGCCACGCTCCTGTTCGCCCTCCTTCCTCCCTCTCCTTTTCCCATCCGCGCCGGCTGAGTTTGCCGGAGTGTGTGTGCCATCCAGTCAGTCTTCTCCCGGGCGCGCTCGTGGGCAGTTGTGTTGGCTCGCGATCACGACAACGCTCCCTGGTCTTTTCTTTGGTAAGTTTATAATTTTGTAATTATGTTTTCCGCTTATAGTTTCAACGTTTGTTCAGTTTGTTTCAGTTAATTCACTTTTTGCATTGTTGTTAATCAGGGTTGTGTCGTCGCGACCGCAAGCTTAGCACAATTGGGGCCATGTGTCCCTGTAGCTTATTTTGGAATGTGTGCGAGTCGCTCATTCACTCTATAATATTTCTTGTGACTAATTTAACTTTACACTTTTCAGCAGCTTATTGATATTGTGTATTTGGGTCATGCCCAATTTGACTTCGTTTTGGGTGTCTTGTAATTGCTCAATTATTGTACCTGATTTGGATTGTAAATACTAGGGATGGGACGATCGGTTTTTCGGTACCTCGGTTCATCGGTTATTTAAAGAAACATGACCGAACCGGGACCGACTGTGGTTTTAACCTCAATCCTCGGTTCTCTATTACCATTACCACAGCTATTAACCAGCATCACATGTCTGTTTTAATTAATTGAACTGTGATATTTACCGGCACAAATTGATATAAAATGTT
>PNEQ01114136.1:0-32209 GCA_003012365.1 Medauroidea extradentata
ACAACACGTCATGCCTCGCGGGCTGCTAACTACGAACTGCCTCGCGCTCTGAGCGCGGTGGGGGGCGGGCCGGCTAGCACGTGGTTGACGCCTGAGTTGTCGCCTGACGGCAACTAGCCAATGGCAAGAGGCGAGCTACTGGGTGTAGCGAACTAAACTACACACTGGGTGTCCACAAGTACTTACAGTCCCTTACAATTCTTTATTTTCATTGAAAAAATATTTTCTTTTAAGACTTATTTTTGTGTATATATTGATGTAAAATAATATAGTTTACTGGTTTTTGTCTCGAAGGTTAAATTACGACAAATTGATAAGCAAACAATATTTAAAATACATTGGAGAAGCGTTCACTGACTTGCAGCAAATCCTACTGCTTGTCAGCCGTTTCCAAAGTGTTGGCCCTAGGATGCACACAACTGGACAGAGGCGGCCTGCGACACATCTCGGGGACGACAGGTCGATTGCAGTTTGATTAATGTAGCGTGAAGCTCGCCCCTTCCCCGAGTGTCGCTGCACTTGACACGACACTAAACTGTGATGTATAAACTCGGGTGTCCCGGCACGTGTGCTTGAGAAGATACGACCGTGTCGCCCTTCTGACCTACATCTTGCGACTTCATGTCACGTACCTACTTCCAGGAGAAACAACTGCTGGGATCTTTAACTCGGATAATTGGTACATAAAGACTACCAATAACCACTATACATGCTAAAGTAATGATAAAATTTTAGTATGGATGTTGACGTGCATGCAACAAAAATTTAGAGTAATACCTGTACATAGTATTATTACTAGTATATCATAGTACCAATTACAAAAAATTCAACACAGCTACACACATTTCTTTAAATTTTTTTCAAAATGTTAAGAACGTTTGCTCTATACTAGGAAGTGTATGTAATGTAAGTAAAGAAATAATTTTTATTGTAAAATATTTACTAAATTTGATTATCATTATTTGCAAACAATGTTGTTTACAAAAACAAAAAAAAAATCATTTGAATAGATTTAATTAAGTATTGACTTACATATATTTCTTTGTAAAGAAACCACTAACTATTTGAGGGTTCTGTTTCTAAAAGCCTCACGAAATAGTACAGCCTAAACGTGACAAGGCATGATCAAACATTTAAACCTCCTTAATACAAAATTATTATTCATGTTAGTAGGTAAAGATGTATATGGTGTTACTCTGAATGGCGGCAAGGGTTTTATCCGAGACTAGAAATTAAGACGACTATTGTCATTAGTTAAAACAAATAATACATCGGTTGCAATCAAGTGTGCGTCATAACTAGAATGAACTACTAAAAAATTAGGTTAAAATGTTATCCAGTTGTTCGTTATCATAGTTTGCTGGTTTATTGATCTTGACCGGCTGCACTATAACAGTAGCATCTGGACTCCAAGGTACACAATTTAAATTTGTCGTCAAAATCGATATCATTGAAAATGACTGAGAACTGCTTAATACAATTTGGCATATAAATAAATGCCAGTCACATATAAAGCCAGTGCTCTTAAGTTGACAGCAGACTTATTTGTAAAATCATACGACGTACGCAAAGCTAAAATGAGGAATTATATTTTTAGTTACTGACTTTAGTGTCAATTCAGGAGATAGCGATTTCTACGAGGCTAATAATTTGTGTTTAAAGGCAATTGTTTTGCGATGTTGAAAAGTATTTAAAGAAAATATTTGCATGGTAAGCATTTAAGTAATTTTTTTAAAGAATGTAAATGTTCTTTATTGGCAAGCTACATTTTCAAAAGCACTATTTCATCACGATCACGTGTAAACATTTTTTTCTTTCATCGGGAATGGCATCCGGACATTTCTCCCAATATACACGAATTAGCTCACCTATAAATTTTCCCATTCTGAAAATTCCGTGCGTCCTAGAAACTAAATGCTAGTAGTTTTAATATGGCCACCAGACACGATTAAATACATAAACTAAAGTTTGACATACACAGTTTTGAAAACGCAGTATTTATTTGCCATTTAATGTAATGCGTGCAACTGGATGCTAGTGCGTTTTAAAAGCATTTCAAGCGAGCGAAAAAGTAAACAATGAAACAGCACACAAAATGTTAAAATCCATGCGATTTTTTTAGGTGTCAGCTTTGCATAACACAAATCCTTCTACTGTTACTGCTTAATTTTATACCTCGTAATGAAACTACGTGGAGCCAACATAAAAAAGCTCATTCGTGAATTTCAAATTGTGAGCTAAAAACGATTGAAGCTGCAAACACGAATAATTATATCACTTACACTGCGCGGCACTTATATGGGTTTTATTAACACATCTCAGGAACATTTTGTAACTCAAATATATTTTTAGTTTACATTTAAAGTTTACTAAATGAAAACAATTTAATGTTTGGGGATGTAAGGTTGCAGATATGGCTATGAAATGCAGTTGTTAAATCGCAAACAAAACGATTATTAGGTACCGTAATTGAATTAAAATTAACTGAATATCGCTAAGTCATATATATCCATCCTTGACTGTTCTCTGTCTAGCTGTGTAACAGTGGAAAACATTCATCCATGATATATTTAGCATTGACAGAAACATCTCACGGTCTAATTGTGTCAATAATTTGGTAACCATATTTAAACACAGCTTATAATAAAAAAAATATAATACTGTTATAACGGTTAATATGCGTATGAAAGGTAGCTTGCGATTATAGATACAGAGGTCAATGCCATTTTTGACTGGTTGTTTACAAAACGCAAATAGAGATTGAAGAGGAGGTATTTTATTAGCATTTAGCAACATGATCTTAAGCGCGACTGATATTGGTATGATATGGGGATGGAGAATTGACAGAAGACCAGAGGGGGGTACTTCGAGAAAATTAGCCGGTCGAAGGAAACGTTCTGCACATTTATCACGCGGGACTTTGCTGTAAACAGGCTCTCGTGTGATTTTTTTTTTTTTTTTACAGATTGGAAGCAATTCAAAATTAAATCGATATGGGTGGCACTGGTATTAACGTAAACAACACATCACCATCATGCGTAGCACATGAAAACCACGCAAAATGTATAATTCTTCCAGACTTTAAGTCGTGACCTTAAAATAAAAATGGTGGAATATATAGCCGTCAGTAAAAATTACTAATTTTAGAAACAGCAGTCATAGAAAAAAGATTCTAGCTTTGTTACTATTAAGAAACGTGTTTTGTATAGATGTGGAAATATTTTGAAAATATCTACATATAAAGGAGAACACTGACTGACTGATTGGCATATCAAACTGCAGTCTAAACCACTGAACCTATAATTCGGAAATTTTTTGTGTGGGTTCCCCTCAGGTCGTAGGCGAGCACTGAGAAGTGATTTTTCGAAATTCGACCTCTGAAGGAGTGAAAAGGGGTGAAAAGTATTTCCGAAGAAACGTCTACAGAGCTCGAACCCGACGGCCTATCAAAGGGATTTTTACTTTAATAGGACACCCATAAAAATGTATATTATCACATGTAAGGATTTTTCGAAATTTAACATTTAAGGTGGTGAAAATACCTTAAATGTGTTGCCGATTAATTATATCGATGTTTATCGAATACTTCGGGATTCAAAACGTTGCCAACGTAAATACCCATAAAGTAGTGTAATGATTTTTTTGAAATTCGACCCCCAAGAAGTAAAATGGGCTGACGAGGCATGTCAGTGAGCGCGCCTAGGTCTCCTTATGAGCTTTAATGTAAGTTTCCGAGACTTCCTTCCTCTTCGATCTTCCCGTGATTAGCGACGGGATGCAGAATGCCTTGCGGTGTTGATGCTGGCAGTGGACCCAAACATCTCTATCCTCACCACCCCGCACCCAGCTCCCACCTTGTTGTCGGAGGAGGGCGAAGTCTCTGGTGGCACCCATCCCTCCCTCATCCCTCTCCTAGAGCAGTCGTCGCTGCAAGCTTGTTCATAATGGATGGCTGCGTCACGTCTTAATGGATTACTACTCTTCACTTCTGGCTGGGTGCGAAGTAGTCTTGGGGGAGGGAGGGTTGCGGAACATGGTTTCGCTCTTTCCGCCAACCCCTGCGTTCAGATGGCGCGGCGCGGTGGTCGTGGTTACCGACAACTGCCACCTGGGGCGCTGGCGTCGCCGCACGCTCAGCCACGCGACTGTCGTCCAATAAGAACCTTGCAAGTCGTGCTGGAATCACAACAACGCTAAGAACGCAACGCAGTGGGCGCAAAGCGACACTAACAATTATTGTTATTGCCGCGAGAGTATCAAATAATATTATATAATAACCGTTTTTTTTTGCCGATAAATACTAATCTACTTTTTACGATAACAACTGATGTTTACTGTTTTTTTTGGGGTATTTTCCGTTTATTTGTATAACTTATTACTAATAACTACTGGCATTCCCAACCGTGAAGAAAAAGTAAAACAATTAAACTTTTTTAAGGAAAGTTATGACTTTCGTATAACACTCGAGAATTTCTCGTAAAATAAATTAATGCAATTCACTACAAGCTCACCATATTCACCAACATTTGGACACACAATTTAAACACTTTTTTTAGCTCAGTCGTTTTTTGAGCGACCCGAACAAAATAATAACACATCATTTAATGGAAAAGCTCGTCGCCTTACCGATTTTTGTCACGCTGGTTTTATAGAAGCCTTGATTTTGATTGGCTGGAAAGTTATTATATTCGCGTTGCGCTTATCGTGTCGAGGCTGTCTCGCTATTTTGATTCCAGAATAAGGTACTCATAACTTCAATACGACAAGCGAACACCGACCGAAGATTACCGAAGTTGAGACATTCCCACAGCCAATTCACAAAACGGGAAATGAATACTTTAACGGAATAACAACGCACTGAAATTATTTGTAAATTAGTGCACGCGACGAAGAGTTAATTACGTTTTGTATTAAAAATGTAATGTGTAGTAAACCTTTACATTACGATGATTATACAGAACTACCAAAGAGTAAAAACTAAATTGTATTTAATTTCGTGTTCTGATGTTGTATTCCTTGTAGAGGTTATTCCTGCTAACTTCGGACGTCTTCGGCGAAACAAAGTCCCTTGTCATTTAACGATCAGTTGTAAATCGCTTGTTGTATGCTCTCTGATAGAAGTATAAACTCTGCAGAGAGCAAGCTAGCATTGCTGCTTAACCCGCCTCAGTTATTAACGTAAAGTTTCCTGCTTGAATTAGTCAGGTTCACTCAATCTTGTGAACGAAGTTTCAAGGTCACTGGAGGTTTGGCGTATTTTGATTGAAACTTCCAATAGACTTCAGGATTATTTTGTGACATTTCGATAATATCCTAAATGCTGTACACATTTGCCAACTATTTTGTTAAATGAGTTAATAGAATCACTTTTAAACTATATTTTATTTATTTAAACATTTCTTATAGAAAAAATAAATTTTATTTCGTTGCACTACAAAAAATATGTAAAAAATTAATTTATATTCACAATAATATATTAACTATAATTCTGAACCTTCATCCCCTCACTTTTCTACCTCAAAAGTTAATTACTTTTTATATGTTTTAAATAATGTGGGCCAAGTTTCACTTGATTGGGGTTTTGGTTGTGTTAAGGTTTTTTGTGCTATTTTACGTGCTTCATCTACTGTAACCTTCCTGTAGTAGTGTTTAGCTGAAGCTTACCAACTAGTCGATACTAGTTTGTCAGAAATGTGTGATGAACGTGAATAACCAAAAGTTTATGGGCTGGTGTCAAATTCTTGTTGGCTATGACCCTAGAAACATTCCAGTCACTGGCTTAACTAATTTATTTCAGCTACAAACACATCAATTTATTAGGAGCAAAAACGTTCTAGCAAAAATAATATTGGATTCACATCCGTAAGGGCGTAGCTTCAAGTTCTCTGTCTGTTTTCCAATGTTTTCGTGAATTGCTCTTAGGAACGAAATCTGAGACTGTTCCGTAGTCTACGGCGTAGCTATGTCCCAGCCACGTTAATGAATATATCTGTGGCTTTATGCAAGAACAACCAATGTCAGTATGCCATATGTGTGATAATCAGGCATTCTACGCTTGAGTATCACACTTACGGTATATTGACGTTGGTTGTTTTTGCATTAAGCCACATATATGTGTAGTTAGTTCCTTCTCTAACAACCATCCTCCAGACTATAATTAGTCCCACCTATGCATTTAATTTCAGATATTCAGTATTGTTGCACTGTTATTGCTACACAAATTACGAGACTTCGCTTCTTAAGGTATTGAAAGTCTAGTTTGCGAAAAGTGCAATTCTATGCTCACTGTACAATGTATGTCTCAGCTCAATTTCAATGTTTTGGCTGGTCTGCTAGGCAATAGCATGCCACAATGACTACTTACATGATTTGTTTTTCCCCAAACGTAAACCAATCAGAAACCATATTTTTAGGTTTTGCAGCAAAAGTATTTTTTTCTTTTCATGCAGATAAGCTTGCGAGTGGAAAATCTTGCGTTGCACAATAGAAAACCTAGCATAGAATAATTTAAACGCCAACTCAATTTTGTCATACAATTACTGTATGATTTGAACAAAACTATCTTTAGGCAAGGATATTTGAGAGTGGTTCATATTTAAACATAAATGTTCTTTGCTGCAGCAATATTTATATTGTGGTAAAGAAAGGGTCTTCAGAGAGTATTAAAATGATTTTCTATAGCGTATAACTTTATATTTATATGTTTGAAGTGAACGGTGTTAAGTATTAACTAAAATGTGTTCTACTCTGAAACACAATTTCAATTTTTTCTTTCATATTTCTGCACGTGTTGAATTTATAAGACAAAAATACCTTAAGTTATTCAGCTCAAAACGTGTGAAGCCCTTCAAAAATGTTTGGCTGAAAAGTAACAATTGGGTCATAACTCGCTCAAATATTTAATATTTTTGGTTTGAAATATTACAGTATATAATTCAAACTGTCATAATTGAACAATTTTTATAATAGACCTATGGGTATATGCAAATGTGTAGAATTAATACGGTTATACGGCAAAGTTATGCAAACGAACAATGCAAGAGAAAAAGCAAAGAAACAATAAATGTTAGTCACAACAATTTTGTTATTATTTATCTTGTCTAGAATTTTTGTGTAATTGTTGGTTTTGAGCAACTTAACAACTCTAACTCGCAACGACAAATGTTCAGGATAATGGGTTGTGTAAGAATGCTAAGGATGTAAATATTGTTGTTCATTGTTTATTTTTTTTCCTTTGCCAAAAAATTATTTATTTACATGCTGTAAATGTTAAATGTTTTCTGTTTTATTTTCGAATAAATTTAATGTTTTTACGAATGAGAACAAGTTGGAAGATCTGATATTTATCTTTTTTAAATTTTATGTTGATAAGTTGACAGGCATGAACTTCCAGAGACAATGCTTTGTCTCTGGGCAGTATCTTTTTGGAAGAAAAAAAATGCTATCTAATTGTTTCTGGAGCAGGGAGAAAATGTTTAGTGTACATGGCAAAGAAAAATTACTGAAAGTATTATGTAGTGCGTTTTTGTGTATGAAGACTATTTCTCAAGTGAGTGTACAGCTACAAAAGTACATTAAACTAAGTGGCTAAGGTAATTGTTTACTGAGTCAACATTCTTTCTTTACCAAAAAATATTTTAAACAAATGTTTCAACTTTACAGTAGTGCATAACGGTTATTATTTTAAGTTATGGTATTTTGTTTGAACTGTTCTTTTATCATGTCTCATAATTATATTCTCTACCTATACCCTACACAAGTTCAGTCACACGAATATGTCACATGTTTACTGTTTAAATCCAACCTCCAACTTTTTCGCTTTACCTTATGTGGAAGAACAGTTGACACCTGCAAATTTCGAGTTCTTTGTGACAGCAGACTGAGCTCCATGTTACTGTGCGCTCTCCTGACTACTATTGGCCGGCTGTATGTGTGCGTACCTGAAAGATTTCTGCTACTAATGTAATAAAGTCAACTGCAACATGAGACTATCCTATAATGCAGGCCCATAAAGTTACGAATGCCCGGAGTCAATATCGCGGAGTGAATTTGGTTGTGTGTAGGCTAATTATCTCTAGCCTGTCGTCAAATAATAGAGCGAAATTTGCACGTCTATCTTAATAAGTTAGTTTGTAGTTATAAATACAGACGATGGACCGCGGGAAAACTTGATTTTTTTCTGGATTTCAACGTACGTTCAACTTGCCAGAAGATTACTGGGTTTCGCTTGCAGTGTTGCCCTATTTGACTGATCCAATAAGAATCCTGCTCTTGTAATGATGCCTGTTATTGATCTGCAGACTACTACGTTGAGGAAGACATACATCATCAAATCATACGTGTTACAATTAACTACAGCGTTTTAAAGGATATGTTGGTATGAAACCTTTTCGCGATATATCATCACCTCTAGTTATGGGAAGTAAAACACTTTCGTAATGTCTAGTTGTAGCAAGCCATTGACACTGACCTTGTAACTGGCAATGTTAATCTCTGCTACTACGAGGGTAATACATTTATTCAATACAGTGGGGAAATCAACGACGCAAGTGGGCAGTGCATGAACGCATAAAACTCAGGAGCTTTGTTTAAGACGGTCGTCAAGAGGAGTGCTGAGTTTCGGGTGATATGAGATTATTGAATTACTGCTCAACTTTCGTGAATAATATCCGCTTAGTAATAGCACTCAAAAAGGATACCCATTTAAGATCGAACTTTGGAATTTAATGCTGGTTTTCTTGCTACCCGGTCGTTGAGGAAATTTATGTTTTGTGGTCCTTTCTAGGAAATATACTCTCGACGCAGGGTATTGAAAAGATATAGGCGTTCACAACAAGCTTTATGTTTTACATTACGTTTCAAAATGATTGGGCCAGCATGGAATGACGCATAGAGACGAGCTATCAGCAAGACGTCTGTAAGCCATTTTAATGACTTGTGCTAAGGTTAATTCAATCTCATATTAGGAGCATGGTATTTTTATGGACGAGTTTAGCAAAGAACAATTTTCACCCTTTATAAGGTGGATGATGCACGGCTACTGTTAATTTACAATATTTTCTCCACTACAAACATTCCTGAAAACGTTTTAACATTTGTGACATTTCGTGTCTTAAAAGTTAGTCTACTAATCGTTTTTACATTACTTAATAACACATTACCTTTACATTATGTGAAATTGGTTGGAAGTTAGGAACTGACACAATCTTTCTTATATTTCAACAAATGTAAGATAAGATGGAAATAATGATAGTGCGCCACTGCCCACATACGCCGGATTGAAATAGCCACGTTACTAATACCATTGTAACTTGCTGAACTAAGAAAATTGAGCTTCGTAACCTGTAAAAGAATGAACCTTTTATGTGCCTATAGGCCAGGATGGCGCCTGGTGCGCATGCTATTTCGTCCTTATTGCTTCTGCACTTGTAGCGGTCTAAGGTGCAAAAAAGTCCACCCGAAGGCGGCCAGCTTAAAGTTTCATGTCCTTGTTCAATTGCGAGGTTCTGGCGCACGGTGGGTGATCGGCGAGTGGAAAGTAGGGAGTAGGGCAAAGTCGTGCAGAGACCCGTGAGCAATCTCATTACGTATTGACCCCGAGGTTCGCGGGAAGGTATCTTGTGGAAGAGGCGGGAGGGGACCCAGGGACAATGGGGTTAATAATTCAGCGCCCTCATCCAAGTGCGCGGCGTCTTCATCTCGGACACGGAGACGCAGGAGGCGTCGGGACAGATTCAGACGCCATGCGAGAAGAGGGTGCCGAGGAAGAAATGAGCACACTCGTGAAGAATCCGCTGTTCTTTTTCTCTTCTCCCGCCTACAGAATATATGCCGGAAGAGAACAGATTTACCCTACCTACAGATATCCAGATTGTCTGAAATGCTAAGTTGAAATTGTTTGTATAACCGCGGTTAGCTTAGTGGTTAGAGCACTAGCCGCCTTTCATAGCGATACGCGCTAGATTCTCGGCGTGGTCGGACTCCGGATTTTCGCAATGTCGTAACCGTGCCGCATGTTGCCGCTGATCGACCCCTTCAATACGGCTCTGGTCCATACTCACATCAAGTCATCTAAAGACCTAGGTGTCCAATTAATATCGTCATCCTTTAACTTAAGTGTGTGTTTAGGGTATTCAAGTTTAAAATGATTACTGTGTGTACCATTTGACGTTTTTGTGACTCTATCTTGGAGATGTTTACACATATTATTTAGCTAAGATTACGCAACATTTGCTCTGTTCCTATGTTGCCAAATTTGTTTAATATGTAACGAAACTTTTCGTAACTAAAGGTACAAAGATTTTAGATAATGTGTCAGTTGAAAAGAAATCTAGTTAATTAGTCAATTTGCTACCATCATAATGTATTAGCCTCGACCAAACCGGAGTACAGTACGTTAAAAAAATTATAAACTAAAGTAATTTCATAATATCTGCTTGGTTTTTGTTTTAAAGAATAGTTAACTATCGACAAAAATATACAATTTCTATTCCTAGTCCCTAACTATAAAAGCCATCAGGAAAGTTTGTGATCTAAGTACCGCAGATAAAAAATAATAAAAATAAAAATGAATAATTTGTTTCAGTTTATGTTTCTCTTGAAGACATATGTACGCAAATACACTGTAAAATTTAAATAAAAGTACTGTTATACCATACATCTGGATTCAACATTCGGCTTTTGTTACTTGCGGTATGAAGACACGAAATAACACAGTACAGTTCCAAGTTGGCCTTTGGAAATCTGATGTGTTCTTCTTTGTCTTTATCGTTGTGTCGTCCAGTGTGTTGTCTGTGACGTCGTCGTTGTTATTCTGTCTTGTGTCCATTATTGTATTCGTCTCAGTATTGTCTGTGCTGTCTTAATTGTGATGTCCTGATATTTGAAGATTATTTTGTATCTCAGAATTTTATTTTTAGTTGTTTATTATTATTATTTTGTTCTTTATTTGCTGTTGACTAATTACTTAATGGGCTCTTTCATGTTCTGTTGTTTTGGTCAATGGATGTGTTGACTACAGCCAATTAGGCTTGTTTTCTCTTTTTTCGTTTTTCATTTTTTATTACTTAGTCTCATTCTAAGACTTTTGGGACGACATATATCGCAATGACGTATGTTACAGTAGTACAGTTTGAGGTTCTTACATGCTATTAGATGAAATTGTATGATTTTAATTCCTTCATTCTGTCAAGGGTTTAATTGGTCCAGTATGTTGCAATAGCATTTCATATGATAACCGGAGTTACACTTCCATTAGAGCGGAAATTTAACATTTGCGGCAAATATTAGTGTTTTAATTTTCAAATGAGAATGATCGCCGAATGCCAGGAAAATATTCAAATCAAACTACTCAACGGATGCAACAACTCAGATCTTATTCCATCTTTTAAGAATTACAAAACATATGTAAATGAAAAGTAAACAACTACTACTACTACTAACATAGAGTAGTCCAAACGGTATACGAATTTCATGATAATTTAAACACTTATTAACAACTGTTGTCTGTTTCAAACTGTGAGCTGTGAAAATATTGCGAAGATCATTCCTCGTGTAACGTAAGTGACCAACAGGTGCCAAGCACACGTTATATTTTACGTTAGTGTCAACAAGCTGGCAATAAAAACGCATTAAAATAGAGTATACCAACAATGCTAAATGCATCAAAATTTATTCTTCCGTGGCGGTAGCAAGACGTTATAAATATCTACGTGTTTGTAAAATTTGTTCTTTTTTCAATTGTAATGTTGCTATCTTCATTTTATAAAACCGACCGACTTACATAATCTGTTTCACTTTTAAGCTACTACATGACTGACCAAACAGTCAACATTTGTTAAGGACTAGGAAACGGAGATATTTACGAAAATTTTCATTGTTTTAAGTTATAAAAACTTTTTATGTAAAACGATAGCTTTTTAGTCCAGATAATGAAAGAAAAAAGAGCGATAGTCGGAAATAATATGGTAAAATATGCATTTTGGACAGTTGCTAGAACAGTACTAGAGAATTTTTTCCCAAAAGCCCCCACCCCTCACCGCTGTGCTTCAAAAACCTAACCCATCAAAGTTCAGATTGGCAATGTCTTGATGACATGGCCATATGCTTCTTAACTAATCGTCAGAAATAGACAATCATTTTTCTAGTTTTGTTCCGTATGTTATAATTCATAAAAAGTTAGATTTTAACAAATTCGCTAAAGCTGTAGTAAAGGCGGATATTTGTGTCAATTTTAGTCGATTTTAGAGTGCAACATGAAAGTTTCGTATCCCGTAGTTATTTTGTTAACATTATTTCTGTAATATTTCTCGAATAAAAGTTGTAGCTCATTCCAAGTGCTTTAATACTATGCTATATTTATAGCCCTTGGCCATTCAGGCGAAATGAACCCAGGCTGCCAAGTGAGTCATTCCTTACCACTACACGCAGATGTCGCTCTACAATGGGAACAGTCGCCATAAACGTCAGTAATCATGAAGCTTCTGGAGCTGCTAGAAGGACATTGTATTTTGGTTGTGATTCGTTTAGTTTGTGAAAACAGTATGTCGTTGCCAGGGGATACTTCTCGCTAGATTTTTAAGGCCTCCAAGTGAGGAAAATTTATAATTTTATATTTGTATGAAATAGTGTTAGTTTTGTAAAAGTTTCATAGACGTACATTTTCCTCTTATGAAATAAAATTAGCTCAACTAGCTTCTCCATAATGGCTTCAAAGCCAAACTTTGTACATTTTTGGTTCTTATAAGCCCCAACAACCAATAAAATAAATGAATAAAAGTGCTAAAAATTTCAGAATTTCAGAAAACTGGTTGAGCTATTTTTTTTGTAAGAGAAAAGTGAACTCTCAAGTAAAGTTTACAAAACGAACACTATTTTATACAAACATAAAATTAAAACTTTTTCCCACTTGAGCACCGTTAAGGGACAAATTTTCTGTGAATAACTGGTTAGTACTTTCAGTTAATTATAATTAAGAAGTTTTTATGTATTTACCTAAGCTTGGATATACAAAAGCTATGTTAGGACCTCAATAATTATACCCCTTTCGTATTTTATTTTGTGACTGTGTTCAGCTTTATTTAGGACTCTATAGATGTAGGTATTCAGTGATCTCACTAAAAAGTTAAAATTGGAACACAGGGGCGTTTTTAAAATTCCCATTATTTTATCTCATATAACCTCTCAAGAGTGTTATTTATCTTGTAACTGAGAGAGGTTCATTCAAATACCTTAATTTCCCCACACGTATGTATACAATGACGAAAATTTTAGGTTAATACATATTAAGCTGATAAAATGGTAGGGGACAATTTTTGGAAACAAATTTTTTTTTTACGTACAGTATGTTGCTTGGTGAAATGAATATTTCGTTACTACAGTATGAATTTTGGGATCTTAGTCAAAAACACGAGATTTCTTAACAAGAAAATGAAATTCTTTTAACAACAAAGCATGTTTTATCTCGAAAGTCTTGCCATTATGATAACTATTTTCAGAGCGTCTAAACTACCTTTCACAACAATACATTTAGGCCTAAACCTCACTTTGCACTTCGAAGAGAAGATGAATGTTACCAGGCAAGTCGATAAAGTTGTTAGAAATTTGTTCTGTTGGAGTGTTTGTGATTTTTGAATGATTCATGCAACAAAGGCATTCGGACTCACGCCATTGAAGCAAATGGTAAGTCTCAGAAAACAGAGATATGCGTATTCAAGCACGTTTCTGCAAGATGGCGATCGAGCTTAAGAAAAAAGTTGTTGCGGCGATGAAAAAAAAAAAAAAAGGAACAATTTTCAGGAGCTCAAACTTTATACAAAAACATGATAAAATCACAGGCGTTGCAAAAATCGGTGAGATTTCAGTCCAAGGAAGTTATTGTCGGTTCACAACTGCTATTTAACAGCTAGGTCTATATGTGTCAGCGCTGGAATTGAACTCATACCTCGAGTATGAATTAGCCCCTATTCCGCCATCTACGTTTGATTCAATTTACCTTCGTAAGGAGACTAGGTCAAAATTTATTAAACATTTTGAGGAGTGTAGCGCATATGAGTAAAATCTAAGTGACTCAGCAATATTATCTTATGGAGATTATCTTATTCACCTTGTTCTTTGGCCAAAACACTGTACACACAGAGACATCATGCAAAGTTATTGTAGGTTCGTGTGTACAAAATATGGAGTAAATACGTTAATTGTTTTATAAATATCCCGAATATTCGACAGCGAAACAAGTGAGCAATACTTGATATACGTGAAGAAGTATTCATGTGACATAACTTTTGAGCAACACACGAAGTGTGCTAGAGTAGCTACAATAAGTTTTTTTTAGTAATTTAGAGAATAAGAATAGACTAACATCGGTTGTATAAGAAATAAGAAAAACTTGAGACTTTATTACGTGTAGGATATGCCGCTATATACATAGTAAATGCTTCTATGATGAAGCTAAACACAATTAACGAAGTAGCTGTATGTGGCTCTGTTACAGAGCTAGCAGTACTATTTACTGATATTGCCCCAGAAAAAAACTCAATGTATTCCAGTGAACATAAGGGATGTCGGAACCCTTCGTAATTGTTTTATGACAATGAGACGTTAACAGAAACGTTTAAACACATCCGTAAACTTATTTTGTTCAGTCATACATTGACTCGTTGTGATGCAACCTCATGTTTATTTGGCATTGGAAAAAAATATGCTGCTGAAATGTTTAAAGCCATCGGAACCTAGAACTCAAAAAGTATGACTCCACAACTAAAGCAAAGTTGTTGGCTGACGGGGAAAAATTGGTCCTTGGGCTGTATGGGTTGAGGAAACTCACATTTGAAGGAAGCCAGATACTATTAGTTTTCGACCTCAACCGAAAGTTAGACTTTGAGATTAAATTTTGACATTGCCAAACAGTAAAACGACAGAAGTCATTCTTGAACAACTCTTTAAGGTTAAACTAAAGTTCAGACATTGTTAGGGAACATACTTTCGCCCACAGATAGTGCTTCGGAAATAGAAGACAAAAACCTGACGCATCAAAAGAACCTTAACATCAGCTGTCAGCTCAAAAACTTTCGCACCCAACGACCTCAAATTTATAGTAACCTGCTGATGTAAATCAGGATGTGGAAATTGCCGTAGATGCCAAAAATTTAACTTTCAGTGTACTTTAATATGTGGGAATTTCAGTCGCTTGTCGTGTTATAACTCGCCAGTCTTCACAAGTGAAATCATAGAAGATTCGCCTTTAGAATTATAACTATATTTAGAATGTGTAATGTACTAAGGTATTTTTGTCATCATCCGATTGGCTGTAAGAAATGTTTGTGATGTCGAATTGTTAAATACTTGTCTATCTTTCACCTTCTTTTCAAAATTATCACCACGCATATTGAATCATTTGTACAGTGGGCCAGCTTTTCAATACTCCCTGCAAAGAAAGTTGCCCCCAAATGAACATAGTTGTTATGATTCACTTCCAATCGCTTCACGGGCATACCACGAAGAAATGAAGCTACTGACTCAACGTTTGATGATACTCTTACACGCACTACGCCCACAATGTCCAAACGAATAAGGTTCAAAATACAGACGACATCTTTCTCTGCAGAGAGTACTGACATGTTCGTGCACCGGTAGAAGTGTCTCAATTTTGCCGTCATTATGTTGAAAACTTGCTCAAATATGCTCGTATCTTTTGATAGTACAGGCATTTCACAATTATTTCACGTATTTCTACATCCCATCAGAAGTAAAAATATAAATAAAATAAAAAATTGCGTAGTTAGCACTTTTCTTCATAATTTTAAGCAAAAATGTAAATGTCATATAAGAAATACCTGTTCTATTTGTGGAAGGTTGGTAGTCCGTGATTCAGTTTGTTTACACTGGCGGATTCATAGTGTCCATCTGAACAGAGTTCAAACGGCTGACGTATGTAGCCATCCCGGAACACTGCTGGTCCATAAGGGTTAGAGTAATTTCTCTCCGAACTAAAACTGGCACAGTTAAAACTTTAATAAAATCCTGTAATGAATGCTGTAAGTGTTCGGGAAGTACAAAACTGTGAAGTGATTTAGAACATTTGGGTAAGGAGATATAGGCCTGAAGGGGTGGTGAGAGTGGCGAGACGTTGCAGTTCAGTTTGATGTCGTTGTAGGGTTACCAGACGTTCTCTTTTACCCGGACATGCCCTTTTTTTCTAAGAAAAGTCAGCCGAGATGTATTTTAAATGGTCTCTGTGTCACGAACTGTTTAGGAACGGTGCCGACAGGCCTTGCGCTTATGTGCAACTTCTTTGCTTTGAAAATTATTACGTTGTTCGTTTGTTATACATATGTGTTTATGGAAAGTGCAATTGTCAGCCTACGTTGAACAATATTTCATTGTGTGTTTTATTTTGTAGTGCTAACATACTAGGAGTATATTTCTAGAAATTGTGTTTGGTATTTTAAAATTTACTCTATTAAAATTCAAGATAATAAAGTAACTAAATTATACTATTACATAAAAAATTTTATGGTGTACTCCGAGTGTGTTTTTGTGTCCTATTTTTTTAATGCTTTGAACAAGTATGTGTCCTCTTTTTGGGTTACCCTGCTGTGGCAACCCTATATAGAAGTATGTTATGTGTTAACACGTACACTTATTAAAGTAAATACTATGAGGTTGCTGTTTTGAAAGTTAAGAATTCTTAGCGCAAAAATGTGTCAGAATGTATTCCTACGAATAGAGACATACCTGTGCATCCTGTCGCTTGGACAGCGATTCACAGGTCAAGAAGCTACAAACAGGGAATAGTTTTAAAGCATTTGGAATGAGCTAAAACATTTATTAGAGGAATATTAGAGAATTAATTTTGACGTAAAATCAACGCGATAAAAATGATTCTTGTGGCACGATTAAATAGACTATTTCACACATATATCTTACGATTAAGCAAAACCTTCAATCTTAGCGAAAATATTTCAACAATACTTTTTATATGTTGCACAATAAGATACATTTAAAAAATATATATATATATATTTCTAATAACTAGTTACTAAAATATTGGCATATAATGAAGACACTACACACCTGAACTTTGAGGGGAGGAAGCACAGGGGAGAGAGGTTGGGACTTCAGAAAACAAAACACCTCTAGTATTGATCTAACAACTGTAAAAAAATTAAAAATTCAACTTTTATCTACTTTTCTCTGAGTTAATACCTTTATTCACTGGACTATTTGTGAGTAGTAAATAGAACTTGACTCTATGACTCTAGGTAGAACAGAACACAGAGACTGATGGTTAATTGTGATAATGTAAGGAATAACTCACACACCAAAGAGCAAGACAAACAAACTAGTAGTATCATAACGTACTCTCATGTAGCCTCCAGGGAACAAACGAACCACAGCCTCACAACAGTAAATGTTGCCAACTTCTAGACGACCACAGAACACCTACACCATGTCGCATCATGTATTTACAAAGCAAAGTGCTTCGGTCACTCGAATATAACCAGCCAAGATGCGAGCAACTTTTGTATTTGATTGGTCGTGGTTAAATTATAGCTTTCAGATTAATATTTGCAAATTTGTTTACTTTTTTTAGACTAATTACCGTGGAAATAAAATTTGTATTTATGCAGCCGACAGCAATCATTTTACAGATTAACGTTTCTTACAGCCCATGCTAAGGAAGTGTCTTTTCGCCTAGTTCCAGATAGTAACTTTGACCATTAAAATGACAAATGTAATTAAAGTAACACCCAATGTTGCAGTTCTTGCTGCTCTGGAAGATAACTGTCATTTTATGTAATAAACGGTGATAAATTAACTCCCAAAATGTAACTAGTAACGAGTATTAAGACATCATGTCTGAGAAAATACAGGAGGTGTCGAAATTACTAGTAATTATTGCATGCAATAATTCGTTGTAGAGGGGACTAAGTTGGTTAAGGTTTTTTAAGTAACTATTGACCGAAAATGTTCTGTGACAACTGTAGATGGATGAAATTGAAAAAAAAAAAAAAAAAAAAAAAAAAAAGAACTTCAAATATCTCGCCTCTTGCATGTAACCTAAATTGACAGAGAGCGCCGTAGAAAAGAGGATGTTTTAATTTAACACCCGATATCTCGTGTTTTCTGTTGACGTCCTAATTGTACTCAATAGTGGTCATTTATACGGCATACGACAATGTATGTCGGCAAAATACGTTTGTCGAGTGAACTGAGATGCTGTTAATTTACGGCGAACACTGACACTGACGAGTTGAGGAATTATGTTTGATTATTTAGACTGTTCCACAAATTTCTTTGGTAAATTTATTCCGATGAAATACCTAGGCCACGGCCGATTCCATTATCAATTTCCTGTTCTTATGAACTATAGGTTTCATCCGTAATGATCCTACTATTAATTAGATGTTAATCTTAACCAATCTGCATTTATCATGCTAAACAACGATTTCATCGATACACAAATGAAAACCAAATTTGCATGCAAAAATGTATATACAATTCCAATATTATCTATCGACCGCTATAAGAGTTTGAGAAACACTTTTTTAAAGAGCTATGCTTAGTTGAAAAGCAAAGTGCAGAGCTCCACAGGGAGTCTTTCGTCTTCTACCATAACTCGGTATGAAATTGAAACCAAAAAATATTTTCTTACAGAATTTTCGTAAACCTTTATTTTTAACGTAGTCATAAATACGGTACCAGATGTAATTTTTAACACTTACAATTCCGTACGAATGTTACGTTTTCGCTTTAATGATCGCATGTACAAGAATCCAAACATTTGATGCAGCGTAATGCGGCCGTGCTTTCATCACTCGTGTACGTTGATCCGTGAGACGAAGCGGTACAGTGAAATAACACGTGTCGCGTTGTGGGTCGTGATAGACCGTTGTGCGTAGGAATTAATGTCAGGAACATAATTGTTCGTAATTGTCTACACCGTGCTTATGTAATGACCAAGCGTTTTCTGACGGCCTTGGGAAGCGAAACCTTTGTAGGCCATAGATAGGTCCAACTGTCCACTCTCACTGTGGCCGCCTTTATGTGCAGGATGAGTCAGGATAAATTCAGTTCTTTACATGTTTGATTTGTTTTTTTTTTTTTTATTTATTTGGTTGCTTAACATGTCCTCGGATAGCAGAAGACCTTGGCAGAGGAACAAGAGTTGTTTGCTTAGTATCAAATATTATATTATTTTGTGTTTTAAGAAATTAAAATGTACAGTGGATTATATTATGGTAGTCATATCCCTAAAGTAATCCACATTCTGGACAAATTGAAAACCAATTTTTGCTAGTAATTTTTAACTCAATGTCCCTGCGCAATAATTTAACTGACTTTCTCCTGAATGACATTGTAAATGCGGTGTAGTTTCTTGGGTCACTTAACGTTCGGTTGCACTAGCTGAGAACATATAAGCTGAATGACCAACACGAGCAAGGAAGAATCACTTGCTAGCGGTAGAAAAATACGCCACTGGCCAGTCACTGCCTAAAGAGGAACTAGTCAGAAGTTTGCCCAAAGCTAGGAAATATATTTTATTGCGTTAATATCGTTCAGATGTCAAGCCTTCCTTACCACTCTCTCGTGCTGTTGTACATCTCTGCCGTAGGTTATACATTCACGATGTTTACAAACCTATGAAACTTGTCAAACTGCCGAACCGCACCCGTAAAGAAACCGCATATCGAAGAGCCATCGAGTTATTTTTAATTACCTAAAGTATTATATGCAATACTTCCGAGTCTGTCAGCATGCTCGCTAAATTTGGCCTCATAACGCAACATAAGATAAAATTTACGTTTAAAATGTACGCATAAAAATCTGTGTTCCTGCAAAATGCTTTTCTAAAGAATTTTAACCATCAAATGGTTGAGTTATTGCTTAAAGTCAATGAATCCTATATGTTACCTCATTTCCGCAATTTTTCTTAATTTGAAAACGTACCATATATCCGACAATTTTAAAGGTCTGTTTAAAATAATTTTTTCCTGCGTGAAACATGATTTTATTTTTGAAAACAAATAATTACAAAATACTTGCAAATCATAAACTAAAATAAAATTTATTTATGTAAATAATTGGCCACAATTATAACATTTTTTGCTCCCAGAGAAGAAAACAAGGCTAAACAGAGCAGATAATTTTCAGCACAGTTATAAGGCGGTTCCAACACATCTGTTTAACGATTAAAAAAAATATATATATCGTAAATAGGAAATCACTTCGTTAACTACCGCTATCCTAACAGTAAAACGGAAACGCGTTGCGTCAGTGCTGACACCAAACATGGGACATTTTGTGAAATGAGATGACATTTCGGTGGAACATGAAGTGCAGATATCAGTCACAAAAACGTTACTGATATGTAGGTAAACCTTAGGATTGAGTTTACTTAGTAATACAAACACACATTTAAATAAACACACGCGTTGAAATTTATTGGTTTGTCGACATGCACTGCTCATGTTTTGTTGACCAAACATGTATTGAAAAACAAAGTGGCAAAATACCAATAAAAATACACAAAAGACACAGAAAACGTAAGCAAAATAATCCCAGAGGAACTTGCTTACGTTTTCTGTGTCTTTTTTTTTTTTTTTTGGTATTTTGTCACTTTTTTTTAAAATACACGTTTGGTCAACAAAAATGAGCAATGGCGTATGTCCACAAACCAATAAATTCCAATTGTAAACTCCCATTGCAACAAACATTTAAAAATCTTATATATACACATCGCTAGTTCATTAAAATTTATTGGGTGTTGTGGGTAAGATATAGTGAAAAAAAGGACAAGAAATAGCATGCTTTGTTTAAAAATGAATGTCTGTGTTATTGCTTGCCTGGGATTCATACCTCGAACCTTGTGATCTAAAAACGACACCTTGGGGTGTCTACTTCTTCGGAGCTCCACCGGGGATGGGTTTTAATTGAGGCACGCTTCTTGCGCGGCGATTGTCGAAGAGAATTTCCGCGTCCCCCCTCGTTAACGCCCGCTAATAAATTGGCGCGAAGCGGGCGGATAAAGGAAGCGTCCCCCTGGGTAGAAGGGGAAGGAACTGAGGTCAGAGGTCAGCCGGTGACCTCCGCCCTGACCTCATTCATGCAGGTGTTGCGACGTCCTCCCCTCCCCTTTCCTTTTTCTACCCACCTTGGGTCCCTCGGCCCTCCTTAATTTCCTCAGGCCTGTAGTTAAAATGATTTCGTGTCGCCCCGTACGCTGACGTTTTGATTAAATTCTGCCGCGCGCCGTTCCTGGAGCGTGAATCATTCCAAGTCGCCGGCGAGCTGATAGCCGGGGGTGTTGGGGGAGGGTGGGTTTCTGCTAACAAGGGGCGAGAAGGGAAGTTGCTGGTCTGTAGGACTCCTGGCAGCCGCACCCTCCATGGCCGCGAGAATTAAAACGGCTCTGAAAGGACACTGGTAGGGGAGCGTCGTGGTAATGGAAAAGACGGGGGGTGTCGAAAGAACATGGGGGTGGGGGAGTAGGGTTGCTACCCATGTCATCGTGGCTGGTGGTCGCGTTCGTTAATTCTTGCGAGTTTTTACGGTGACAGGAGAAGGGGTAGCAGGTCCGCACACCGTCGAAACGTCTATAAAGACGGATGTTCTTTGTGAATATAGACATCATTTGACCCTTCAGCTCGCTATATTTGCTCATATAACGTGCCACTGCCAATATTGAAAAGTTCTCTTTCCCGGCATCATTCTAATCATTCTATAACAAAATCTGTCTTTCGGATTAGAACTGTTTTATTGTATAAAACATTCGTACAAGCAAGGATAAATGTGTATAATGGTTTCGAAAGAGTTGTACGTTGAACGTTAATGTTTTCTTAGCGCGGACACGTTCTACCAAATGCTTGGTTGTTAACGTTTTGCTATGTATTTTCTTGCAATATAATCTATCACTTATTTTGTCGCCTGAGTTATTTACATGACTGTTTCTCACATCCTGTTCGAACTGTATTGAAATATATTATTTTCGTCCACATAAATAAGTTGACATTCTTTCTTTTCTAAATTTTTTATTTGAATTTTATCTGTCTTGTTTTGTATTGACTTGTATTATTCTCTTTTATTGAAGTGTATTTTGTTTCTAATTAATAAGCAAAATTAAGTTTAGTGTAAATATTTGAAATTATTTAAGAGTTGATTTCTGTGAAATGTAATAGTGTACAGTAACAGTTCAATACGCATGCTGTATGAATAAGGTAGCTAGTAAATTAAATTTAAAAAGAAATCTACATATTGTAGCTACTTGATACAAAAATAGTAACGAAACACGTTTTTTATACCTAGCTTCATTGAAAGAAATTAAAGCGCCTCAATCGAATAAAATTATTCTTAAGAAAATAAAGTTTATTGAAAAAACGTGCAGAGTAATTTTTAAGAGATCTAAGCGTTGTTAAGTAAACAATTTAATCGATTAAGAATTTTATCTTTATATTCACTTAGACTTTCTTATTGGTTTTTTCTGTACGTACTGCTTTGTTATGTAAGTTTCTGTAACCCTTGTGCTTAGATAATAGAGAAAAATATTCAGGTAACATTAACGAAATAATGCCTACAAAACTGCCGGTTTAACTGCATAGCCATATCGATGAACATAATTTTTCAAGATACAGATAGAAAGAAGTTGCCATAAGTGTCAAACAAAAATATACATTTTACTGGAACGTTTTTCTATTATTAAGCTAGTCTGCCCAGGTTCTGGATTAGAATCCTGGCTCGGGTATTGTTGCTGTGTAGTTCCTTCACGTCACTTCACACACATCTGTTCTTAAGATCTCGCTGTTAATGAGCCGTAAAACACTCTCACCTTACTATCTATTGTTCAATAGGCACCTACATTGTTTTTAAAGAAATTTATGATCGGAATATAACGTATATTGGATACGCTTTCTAAAACTTTCTTAAATTAAACAGGAACTCTAGGTGTGAAGTTATCTTAGAACATTTGGCCAAAAATTTAGTCTATCTTTATATAACAACACATAACTCACACGGGTGCTGTAAACATCACTACCCCAAGCTGAATTTTTTTTAAATTTTTTACATCAGTTACATTACTTCAATAAAACTCCCCGTTTTCCTTCGTCTACAAGACTGTGACGAATACAGCTGACACTAAATGCATACTAATTCAATTAACTGTTGTGTCGTTCGTATTGCATAAATTTATTTTTAGCTCACCCGTACACTTGTGCATTCTCTTCTACAGAACTTATTGTGCTCAGTTATTTTTTTTTTTTTACTTCTGGTGTTTGATCAAGGTTTACGTTCTGAGTATTTTTATTATGACACACTGTTTTTTTTTTTAATATTCTTGTGACAATTTAATTAAAAATTAAATTGAAATAAAAAAAATATTAATATTCCGCTTGAAGTTCCCGCATCAAACAAGTAAAATATTTATAAGATCGGGAAACTTTCGTAATACTGATAATAAACCTTTAGAATAAATAGTCATATGACGAGTCTAGTAGTTAAGTAGATGGTAAGGCGTAGTGTCTAGTCTACAGTGACATCATTAGCGATGAAGCCAGAAATGTCTAGATAATCAAGGAAATGCAATCTTTTAGTGCCCATAGTAAGGAACCTTTCTAGAAATTACTACGAGTACTGTTAACATAAACTGGAAGGTCAAGCGGTTTCTCTGTCGATGAAGTGGTTCTGAGAACCATATTTGAATTCTCCTTTCTGCTTTACTGTCTATCCTGTGACCTCATCTCGGAGTCAACACTGCCCTCTGCAAACGAACTAACTTCCATGCTTCTGATTACAGTGACATTACGCAGTACCGGGAAACATAATTCGATTTTACCTCGGCAACACTGTGAAATAACCTCAAATAAAGAGAGGTCGTATTCAGCGGTTACTAGTTTGACCATGGCACTTAGTGAAATTACTCAAAGGAAATTGACGATGGAGGTCAATACTTGTACGTTATTTATCTATGTATATTTTTCAGATAATCAACTGAAACCTTATGCATGAAATGCCTTGTACTTTAAATTTACCTTTGACAGGAAATAAATAAACACACACACACACACACACACACACACACACATATATATATATATATATATATATATATATATATATATATATATATATATATATATATATATATATACAATGCAAATAAACGTACAATACATGTACCAATAAAAAGTTTACATAACTATGAAAATTTGACATTTTTAATTCTTAGTACCTAACAATTTGAATGCAACAAATGACTTTACCAGGACTAACAGCAAGGAAAATTATAAAATACTTGGGATAACTTTGGTTTTGAGGCACTATTGAGTTCAAAATAATTAAATGAATCAGTCGGGGGCTCTGTGCTTTTACCAAATATTGTCACACACGATAATTTTTTTAAATTTAGTATTGCGTACACGTGATGACTCTTATTTTCTAATTTAATATATTTTTTATTTATTTGTATGAAAATGTTTAAGAAATTCTATCCAGAAAAATTCTTACCAAAATTAATCGGAATATGCGAACTTTTACTTAATAGACAAATATTTTAAACCAACAGTATTACCGCGTTCGAAACTACCCAAGAGAAAACAGTAATAATAAGTTTAATACCCATTACAGTAAGTAGAAATAACACTTTACAGTGTTCTTGAAAACATTGTAATCCTTCTAAATATTGATTTTTTTTTTATTCTGCATAGCGACATTCGAAATGTATAACAATAGAGACTAGGTTTATGAAATTTGAATTTTACACGTATCAAACATAGTCTGTAACGAGATCGTCACAGGTTTTAAAGTTTATTTATGTTTGATGATATAACGAACTGAAAAAGACTTTGCTATTATAGAAAGCATCAGAAATTTAAGTGTTTTGACAGTTCCCACATTATTATAGTAATTTTTGTTCATCTTAATTAATTTAATGTTATTATTGTTTTGTGTTAGATGAAGAAAATCTCTCACTCCTAGTTATTTGTAATAGACGTTAAATTATCTAAAAGCTATTTAAGATGGTTATGGAATTTCTGAAAACACTCTTATAACTTTTCTTCTTCGAAAATATTGCAAATATTTTATGAATATGTTAATATTATCAAAGTTGTGCATAATTGTTTATTTAAATATTTTCTTAATTTATTCTAACATCTGCTAAATAATTTTAATGTAAATTTGAAATACTTGTTTAAAATGTTTTACTACCATATGATTGTTCATAGTATAATTATAGTTTAACTTACTAGGTATAGAGTAATTATCTGTTCCAGAGAGGTTTCTCTGAGCAGATTGCAGGTTTTATACCTCTTTTGTTGATTGGTTGCCAAGGCAACGGCTTCCAATTTGGAGAAGAACATAGATTATATGCTGTATTGTACAGACCAGAGAGAGTTCCCTGAATTTTGCTAGGTGAAGCATGCGGCAGAATCGGCCCAGGAGAAAATGGAACATTTTCAGTTCTGCCGTCAACCTAAGGTTAGGCTTGGGAACTCAATAGATAGAGGACAGTATGTCCGTCAGTTTTAGGCCATTTTGAGAAGAGGCCCGTCAAATTTTATTTCATACAATTTTTTGTCTACTAATTTAAAATGAGTTTGGTGTGCCTAAATTTTGCCAACGAGCTCAAACCCAGAGGTCCTGTGTCAGAATATCACGTAAACCGACTGAGCAAACATACATACTTGAACTTAAATTTTAATTTTATCCCTAGCCGAGGAATTTTAATAGAACCTAGTGTCAACTTTAACCAAACTCAAGATATTTTCTACTTTATAGTAAATTGTGTCTAAACTATGTGTTTAACCTAGGGTGAGAGATATTAGAATTTTTCTTTTTATTTTTTTTTCTTCAATAAATTGCCCTATCAATTGAGATGTGTTGCCTATATTTTAATGACGAATCTACAAGAATCTACATTGTGGTAAGAAAAGGTATCTTATGCAAATATAAATTATCTTACAAATTAATCCTTTCTCAACTCACCTTAGTCACCTACACAGAAAGTCACACAGACATCATCATCACTAAAAAAACTAGAAGTCCTACATCAAAACGAAAAAAAACTTTCAATTAAGATAGTTTTCCTGAAATTTCCTAACCCAGGTGTGCGTGTTTAAATGATATTAATATACAAAACCATAATTTTTTTTTGCGTCTGTGATTACGTAGACAGCAGATACGTTTCTTAAATATGTAAGATATTTCGTTCATCAAAGAGATATAAATTATTTTTACTGTGTGCAGCATAAGAAATTTCGTTCATTAAAGATACATAAATTGTTTTTACTGTGTGCAGCACGCAATATCTCGCATTGTCCGCAGACAACATAGAAGGTAAAAGGTGAGGTAAGCGAGAAGCAGCTTAAAAAAGAAGAAAGAACAGGGTTGAATTATGTAAAAGAGGAAAGGTTAACGAAGGGGCACCGTAGGGGGCTCGGATCAGGAACTTTCATTAACTTTTGCGGGAGACTTATGTTGCAGATACTTTGACTACGCCTGGACGTAAGGAGCTGTGCATTTCTCTCCAGAAGACGTTTAATTTCCACGCCTGGATTAAGGCCAAGAAAACTCGCGCATTCAAGCCGCTCATTTGCGGTAGTTTACTGTCTTCAATTAGTATTAGTATGTGTAGTCAGTTTTAACGATCGATATGAATTCCCTTGCCTATAATTTCAACCTTCAAACAAGACTGCTTAAAATAAGTGCGTCTGGTTGTAGCTAACTCCTAGAAAAAATTGACATACCGTAAGACTTTATATCATTTTGGCGTGACTTTATATGTAAATTTAAATACTTATTTTCTTGTTGCAAAATAAACAATTTTGCATTCAAACATTTTGAAAATATATTTTGTAGTAGTCAAAAGAGTTACTTTTTCCTCACTCAAACAGCCGCAAAATAAAATATTTTAAGAGTCACAAAGGTCATCACTGGTGTTCAAAGTAACGCCAGTTCACGAAAAATAATTTTAACTCCTCTTAGTGAGTCATTCTTAATTTACATCAAGAATATCGTTAGTAACAAATAAATATGAATAAACTTCCTCAAAGAGCAAAGAAATTAAACTGAGAATTTGAACCATTAACCGGGTGATATTCGAGGCTCCAAGCTGGACGTTGCTGTAATATATTCCGAACTTTTTGAATGAAATGAAACTGGCCGCCTTATTTGCCTAGCGGCAGATGAGAAATGTTTCAATCTAGTGTTTTAGAAGTAAGCGATGTTATAACATGTATAGAAGTTAAAACGTAGGTTCTGGCATTCATGTAAGAAGGTCAGTCCCAAACCTTGTAACTAATCAGACAAGAATATTGTCACCAAAACTAGGGGATTAGTTGTCATGTATAACTTCTGCTGATGTCGCGCTTGGTTGTAGGAATATGTAAGGTTTCCATCTTCATTCATGAGACCAGATAATATTAAAATTTCTAGTACTGTAAGATTTGATATTTAAGAAGTTAGGGAAATTATATAATATAAATTAAAAATCCATATATGTACACACACATATATATATATATATATATATATATATATATATATATATATATATATATATATACAATCTTCAATATTAATGTTAAGCCCAGCTTACACCAAAAATATAACAGTAACAATGTAAATATCAAAATGTTATCAACAAAGTCTAAGCTAAGGTACACAATTTTTTTAGCAATGTTGATAGCATATGTGATATTAACATTTCTGAACAATTTTGAGGCCACAGATGCCTACAATAATGTTGATAACATTGCTAGTGACTTTGTTACCAACAACCTTTGATTTAGACCGCCTTAGAATGAATCGAGAAAATAATGCTATCAACAGTTTTGGTAACGAAGTTGTTGACATGTTTCTGATATTCATAACTTTTGTTGCTAGCAAATAGTTTTCAACTAAATTTCAGTGACAAATGTTATTAACATTTTTTACAAATATTAACAAAGTCAATAAGAGAATGTTGGCAACAATGTGGATAACAGGATGCCAACATTTTCAAGCATATTTACAACATTGTCAGTAACTTTGTTGAAAACACATGTTATTAGCAATGCTATCGTTGTGTAAAATAAGCTTTATGAGACATTTCTAGCTAAACTCATTCCACAATTCTTCCACTTCTTAAAAAATATTCACGCAAAGGAATGCTCATATTAGATTAATCAAAGTATAAATACATTTGTAAACGAAACGAAAACACTATAAAGATTTTAATTTTTCAAATGTTGCAATAACGCAAAGCAGGCTGTTCTATAGTAGATAAGCTTAAAGGGACTGAGCACGGCATATAAACTCTAAAAGGTAATTTAAGGCGGCCACATGCCCAGGCCGACGATTGGCGTGTAGAAATTCGGTCGATACCAGTTCATTAAAAAACTCCTCAACATCCGTGAGATATGTTTGTTTAGGAAAAGCGTTGAAAGAACGTCATGCTTCTGTACACCCAATTTCAAGTCATCCACTTATTATTAAAGCGTATTTTGTCGCGGCTTAAAATTAGTTTAAAAAAATTGTTACGGTCTAATAGGTACGAAAGTCTTGGCACAGCATCTAAAACAAGGTATATGCGGGTAGAACACAACACTTTAAATATTACATTATAAAATGATAGGGTTACAATACAGTGTTTAATATGTGCGAGTTATCACCCGCCAGTTTATTTAATTTGCTCTTAGCGACTAAGATGAAACGTAAACGCGTGCGGTATCGACCTTATCGCTCCGAACAACATGAGACTGAAAAGTACAAAGACAACCCAAGCAGTCACCTTAACATCTAGAAGAAAATATTGTCTAGGAAGGAGGATAAAGGTTGGTGGAAACTACGTTACGTCACAGACTGACCCACTTCAGTTTCTGCAGTCTCCACCCAAAGAATTGCGCCGATTTGTCCACGACTGCAAGACTTACGCCAACTGGGCGTCTTGTACTTAGATACAATGAAGCATTTAGTGAGAATAGTCACAGTATTTCTAGGACACGAAAATGTTTGTTCGGTATCCATTACATGAAATTCAACGAAGTGACATAAATGGCTATATTTAATTTTTTTGACATACTCCATTGCGATGTAGATGTCTGTCAAATATAATTAACACTTAAATTAAACATATTAAACACCCCCGACCCACAGAATACTAAATTTCTAATCGATCAGACCAGTAGAATTGCTCACAAAAATAAATGAACAAGAAAAGAGCTAATGATCTTTAAACAGCTGAAAAGATTTCCTTGAATCATAGCTAATAACACTCTCGATCAAGTCAGTTTTCAAACAAAAAATACCACATCAAAATTGGTTGATTCATTTAGGAGCTACGAAGCCACAGACAGACACACAGATTCACAGATAAACAGACACGTCAAACTTATAACACCCTTCTCTTTGCGTCGGGGGTTAAAAACTAAAGAGAACATAAAAACAGAAACATTAGTAAGCAGAGCATGTTAGTCAACATGAAATATAAACAACATAAAATTCCATAAATGGAATCGGGTCAATTTAACTAAATACAAACAAATAAGAAAAGAAAGGATAAATCCAAACTTTACCAAGGTAGACAACCCTGGTTTGAGGCCTGCTTCGGTACAGTGACAAAGAGACAAATTATATGAACCGCGAAATAAAATAAAATAACGACATAACTATGCAACGAAACAAAACACAGTAGTTCATATGGGACGAACATAAAAACAACATAAGACGCAACGACATGACAAAACCAAAACAAGCAGTTTTTCAGACTGAAGCCTATCCTGCTTATTTATATTTTTATGTTGTCTTTTGCTTTATTTGACATTCTTTTTCAATCCAACCATGCACTCCCATTGCACCGTTATTTCAAAGATCAGTAACATTATATGATATGATATAGTACAGTAAATATGCAAGCTACAATGTTCCGGATTCTCTCTCGTGAAATGAAGATAAATCTCATGTGTGTTTGTTATTTTATTTTACGAAATCGTTTATATATTTAGTAATGTCTGATTTACCTATAATTGAATGGTATATAACATCGCAACCCGGATAAACGTTAAAAGCAATTGCTGGAAACTTGTAAGCATATGTTGATTTAGTTTATGAAGAAATAGAACACACGCAAATGCTTACTTTAATATTTCCTCGAGGTAATGGACAATTAAACGGATGCCAGCTTGTGTATTTCGCCTTCAAAAGCTGCGAGGTGCCATCCGATGTTCTAATGTAGACGGTAGCTGCGTCTGGTGGGTGGCCGATGATTTCGGGTTGAAAAACTCTTTCCTTGCCAAGAATACATTTTTCGCATTATCAAATGCAATTTTGTAGGACATAATCACAGCACATAAACAAAGCTAACATAAATATAGCTTCCCCGTTCTGCACTAACTGTCCGTGAAAAAATTTCGACAGTAGTCTTAAGAGTAAACTTAGTAGCAGATATTATAACCATGCTTTATGTTTTAGGGGTCACGATGGCTGAATGGTCAGACCATTCGCCTCCCTCCATGACGATCCGGGTTCGATTCCTGGCGGGGTCGGTCCCCGGATTTTCGCATGTGGGAAACGTGCCGGACGATGCCGTATGTCGGCGGTTTTTCTCGCGAATCTCCGTTTCCCCCGACCTTTCATTCCGGCGCTGCTCCATTCTCACATCATGTCACCCCACACCAGTGCTAAAGACTTCGATGTTAAGTGCTGACTAAAATCTCACTCTTTATGTTGCAAAATTATTTACTATCTTTGCTCCAATGAAAATAACATTGTAACAAATAAAAAAAATAAACTTTACCTAATAACTAAAATGTTGTTCAGGTATGTCTTTAAGCAAATTTCTTGCTTTTGTCTGTTAAATAAAAAAAATGATACAAATTTTGATGAAAGTCACATCGCTGTGTGTGCAAATTGCAGTTTTTTTAATGTGATATTTTTAAATTGAAAACTACAAGAGTTCAATTTTTGCCGTTATAATTGCTTTTACTGTGCAGTTTAGCGATACGGTTGCGTTGTGGTCCTTAACTTTCATCAGATGGTATCCGAGTGTTGTAACATTCTCTTATACTTCACGTTTAATTAAATTAGAGTCTGTACTCAAAATATTTACCGAAAAAACATATATTTGATAGGTAAGACTGACGACAAAAGGGTGAGTTAAAATGGCTTAATACACGAGTGGGTAACAGTGTATTCTGACTTAATGCTCTGCTTTTCAAAGGAGCACGTATTGTTGTTAACCTGGTGATGGTTATGTATGGAACACATTTCAATTTGAAGTTATATCTGATTGTTAAAAATAGAACAAAACAGTCGGTAAGATAAGGTCGACTGCGAGGTCATTAGAGACAGTGGTACGCAACTTGGTACAAGAACAGGAGTTAGGAGAGGAGTCGGCCATGGCCTATGTTAAGAGCCTTCGCCTGGAGCAATTCCGGTCAACCATGGAAAACCGAAATCTGGATGGCCGGAGCCGAGAATCGAACTGTGTTCCGAATCCGAGTTCAGCGTTTTACCGTTGTGCCACCTCACTCGGTTCTAGAACTGTTGGAAGAGTGAATCTATTCTTCGTTAATATAAAGCCTAAAGCTTAAAATTTTACATAGTGCATGCCCTCAGTATGTTTACTGTTAAATATGTAATTTTAGCAATGCTGTATCTACTTTTGTGCCTGAGGGATAACCAGGAGAAGGCTTACTCTGTCAGAACATTTAATTATCATACAAAACAAGACTGCGCAGAGTTCGCAAGACAAAAAAAATATCTGGCGAATTCGTGCCAAAGGCATTTGAATTCATTATTTTACGAATTAATTGTTTTTAAACATTTTATACATGAAAGTAGATGGGTTATGTTCCTCCGAGGGCAAGCGGCTTACGGCTGAGGAGCCGAGGAGCCACCGCCGCCATCTTGGATGACGTCACCCGCCCGCCATCTTGTTTCCGCCCGCCATCTTGTTTCCGGTCGCCATATTGGATTACGTCACTTTCAAAATTTTCCAAAATTTTCCAAAATTAAAAAAAATTTTCAAAAAAATAAAAAATTTAAAAAAATCTAAAAAAGTAATTTTACATCCATCCGCCATCTTGGATTTTCATTTTCTCCCGTTCTCTCATGCCACTAATAATTTTTCCTGCTCTCATTCCACCCATACTTTTCTCCCGCTCTCTCATTCCACCCATACTTTTCTCCTGCTCTCTCATTCCACTCATAATTTTTCCTGCTCTCATTCCACCCG
>PNEQ01114137.1:0-32228 GCA_003012365.1 Medauroidea extradentata
TCTAGAAAAAGTGATGCAATCCAAGATGGCGACCGACGACCGGAAGTGATGCAATCCAAGATGGCGACTGCAAAGGTCAAGGTCATCCAAGATGGCGGACGGGATCCAAGATGGCGGCCGGGTGACGTCATCCGGCGGCCGCGGCTCCGGCTCCGCAACCCCCACCCCTCTGTCCCAGTAGCCCCTTTTCCTATCTACTCCTCTTGTTTTCAGAATTGGGATTTCACTGTAATTTAATGTGCTGTGCTATATTTTATTTCATTAAATCAGACCGATTAACGTAAGATATGGTATAAAATACATGAAAGATTTACTAAGCCATTTTACTACATGAAAAAATTAATTTTGTGTAATACCTGCAGAAAAGTATTTGATCATGTCCAGTCAGCAACTTGGAGTTATCTGTATTCAATATATTTCATTTTCTAAAACCCTATTTTGTCATTCTCATCAACTCTGGCATAGACGCAAAAAATAATTACTTCCTCCTTAAAAACTCTGAGAACATTCAATTTTTTTATTTTTATTTATTGAGCTGAGAGTATCTATAAATGTTCAGTACAGGCACTTAGGTGACCGTAATGTCGGATCACAAAAGCTGAACACCAGAGTTTGTTTGTATACAATTCGGTATAAAACAACAATAAAAAAATATATATTTATTGCGACTACAGACGTTAACTGTTGACAACGGTACAATCAATAGGCCTACACATTGACTGTTACCTAGACATTTTTGTTTCTATTAAAACGTGGCACGATAATATATAATTTAACTGAAAGGTAAAAAATAACTAGGGTTTCAAAAGATTGTTTTATTCTGAATAGTCTATAAAGTACATTAGCAATAAAAATTATACTAACGTGAATTTCCGTCAAAGAAAACCCACATATTTCAATATTCATCAACATGCATTTCCTTGAATTTTTTCTCCTGTGCACTCCTATTCTCTATGTGGCATTCCTCTATGAACAGCCTGTACTAAGAATAATTATGTCTTTTTTATTATACATTTATTTACTAGCAAAGCAGTTCAGAAAAAATTTTTATGGTTATTTTCTTCTGCACCCATAGCATTCTCATCGTGCCTACAAGAAACACTGAACTCAGACTGAAGAAAACAAAAATAATTTTTTTCTATCGTGTGTTTATACATTTACAGTGAAATTAAAAAGGAATAAGTACGAAAATGTTAACGTAAAAATTAAGATACACGAGAGTCAGGGGCGTCATTTGGGGCTACAGGGGGAGGGGGGCAAATGGCCCCCCCCCCTGGATTTGGAATTTTTGTGTATAAATATATTTTTTGTGTTTTTAAATGTAAATAATGCTAACTTAAGGACATAAAACTGAAGTTTTATTATTAAAGTATCTAATTTATACATGCTTAATTAATAAAAAAAGATGCAAAAAGGTCACTGTCGTCAGAAAACAAAATCTTGCCCCCCCCCCCTGGAAAAAACTGAAATGGCGCTCCTGACGAGAGTTAAAGTTATTGCAAGTTTATTACAATATCTATAGATATCCTTGAACTGTTAGAAGTGTCAATAACAGTTATTTTGCTAACAAAAGGCTCAATATTTTTTTTTTTTTGTTTTCAAAAACAAATGCATGGTCTCCTAGAATGTCAAAAAGAGTATTTCTTCATAATTGATGCCTCAAACACAGTAGGTTGGTTTTTTTTTTCTGTCAATTCCTTAATACTCAATCCTTATTTGGGATATTTCGTTGGGTTCATCACATCAAATGACTTTCGGAACTAACTAAAATATCGTCTGAAATCGCCACACATAATTCATGACTTGATTTGGTTTGAAAATTAAATATCGTGGTTAAAAATTTAAATTTTAACAACCGTACCTGCCAATGACCAGCTTCGCAAATCGAATAAACTGATTTTACAAAGTTATTTATGTATATATGTATGTATAAACAGTAACATATACATATGTATACACATATACACGTGTTACGGTACACTTTAAGCCACGTAAAAGTGGCGACTCAACATCTACTGATCTTCAGCTAATACAAGGTACACCAAAGTGGCATACGTTCCTTGATATACTGTACTGTATAGGCACGGTACGTGTGCGAATGGCACAATAAAACTGCGGGTACAAGAAGGGCAGCAATTGGCGCTGTAGCTATGGTGGCTAGACCACTCATCTTCCACCAAGACGATCCGGGCTTCATTCCCGGCAGGATCGATGCCGAATTTTCGCAAGTGGGAAACGTGGCGGACGTTGCCATTGTCTGGGGGGTTTCTCGGGTCACTCTTGTTTCTGCTGCCCTTCTCATTCTGTCACTTCTCTGTCGTAGGGCTTCACTTCATACCACAAGACTCGACAGACGCCTAAGGACGCTCAGTCAGAGAAGTCTATTCTCGGGGTGTGTTGCCCTGCACTCAGACATCCTCCTCATAGGCTGTTTATTTTCTTTGCGGATTCAAACACAAAGACAAATTAGTAAGAAACTATACGTTGGTGTTGAACAGCAACCTCGTATGTAAAAAAAAAAAAAAAAAAAAAAAAAAACAACAATTTTCTGCATACAGCATACTTTTATGTATCTGTAATACCTATTTATTGTTTAATACGCAAGTGTTGTGTTAAATAAATGTTCTTGTACGGTAAAGATGTCTGAACAGTTATTACGTGATATATTGAGATCAATATATTTTTTAAGTGTTATATTATACTTGTCCTATAAAACTGATTTTTTTTTACATAGGTATTGCAGTTCAATACCATCGTATAGTTCCGGTGAAACTATTCATGCGCCAATTTAATTCAGTGCCTTATGCGCACATCTGCACCTCTGCTTCGCGGTCAGTGATATAATGTTTTAAACTCTCAGCGCCTTGGCGTTCTTACCGCGTATCACAGACGTGTGGTGTGTCTCAGTAACCTTATTTGTTATTGGTACAGTCAAATGAGAAGCGTCTTCCCAAACATACAGTCTCCCGATAACACTGGAGCCCTACTGCAGATGTGCACGGAAAGCATTGAAACATGTTAGGGCTGAAATATTTTCGCGAAAATCTGGATCCCTATCAATAAGTATAAACTTATAAAATACGTGTTATTATTTGGTGACAGACTAGAATTCACTGGCCTATATTCATTCTGTTATGATATGGCCGAGCAGGCCGGACAGCGAGAGAGGTTCGGTCTGCAATTAGGCCAGCATTGTGAAATCAAAGAAGACAGCAACTCGCCTCACCCCCCCCCCCTTGTAGTGGCGCAATATTGAGTACAAGTAAGCCGATATATGACACTGTTACCAAGTAAACCAGGTCTGTCGCCCGCCAGCACTCATCCGGTCAACAGCAGTCCAGCTCTTCTCCGGGGCTCGTGGGTCGAGTCCCGGCGGGGGCGTGCTCGTCCGTCGATGCCGTCTACCTCATCTATCCAGCTTTGGGTAAGGTCGTCAGACCTAATTATATGGCAGCAACCCTCGACTTAACATAATATATTAATAATCAGTAATATTTCGCTCCTCTCCTAAATTAATGTAATACTTGTAACTGTCATTGTATTCAGAGTACCTGCCGTTGTAGCACAGTAAAGTGCCGTTCAACCATAACAGTCTGAGTATTTTAACCCTAAATAATATTAACCCACAGTGTAGCTACCATCTGAGTGAAACCCCCAAATAATAATAACTTGTAAAGGCAACCATATTAACAAACCCACAATAATATTAGTTTTGTAACACTGGTGGAGGGCATACACTTCGCGACATTATTTGCTCCGGACTTTAGTACCTTTATGCCCCTGTATTATAGGATAAGGGATATATTTTCCAACTGATCTTGTATCATTGGTTGATAAAGTCCTTTATGCCTGCACACAAACTGGTTATCGACATCCAAAGTCAGATTAGCACACGAGTTCAGTCTGTTGTCAGGTGATAACGCGAAATGCGCAGGTTTATACCAATAAGTAAACAATTGCAAGGTATTTATTTGTACTTTTACATACCTTCGTAAAAGAACACACATTTTCTTCGCAAAACTATTTGTCTGCAAAATGCTGCATGGATTTTCTTTGTAAAATAACCAAGGAAAACTTTGTAGTCCTACAAAATCACTAGTTTATAGGAAATTATACAGTTATATGCACCATATCCTGTGGTATGCATTTTTCTGGAATAAAGCGAATATTCGCATAAATTACGTTACACAAAATTAAGAAAATTATGTCATTCAACTTTACGTTTAATGTATAGAAATAAGAGAAAGGGGGAGTAATATATGAATCCAACTGGTCTAGAGTTAAGGTTCACGAACTTCAAGAGTAAGACAGCAAGTTCGGATATTTTCACAGTGTAATTAAATGTAAAAAATGTTTATTTAACAGTTATTTAATAAACATATTCGTTTTCGTGATCAGATTGAAATTAATACTTCAAATTTCATTTTACCTTACTGCAAATATAAATACTAGTAACTTTACAAATATTCACTTTGTATTTTTAAAAGAAATCCCACTCTTGTTTCACAAGGCATTTCTTTGCAACTGGATTCACAAAGACCTTCTTTGTTAAAGTACAAACAACAAACATTTTTATTAGACTGTGGATTTCGGAAAACCATGGAATTCTGAAACAAGGATGGACGGATCAGGGATGGAACTCGGGTCCTCGCTAACACGAAAAATTTGTTTCAACACTGCGCTACCTCGCTCGACGTGTAATGTAAAAAGTATTTGAACTTGCGAGTAACTAACTCACTTTTAATATTGGTTGGTATATCCAAGAGCATCGCAGACACTTTAAGATAAACCACTACTCATAGGTCGCATTTGTAAAAGCTTTGTACATTTCTCGACAAACAGCACTTCTGCAGCCATGAGCACCAAGCTCTTGGCAACGGGTGGGGATAAGCACGTGCACAACCTCTTCAAAAGTATCAAATGCGTGGTGCGCGCATCCCTGGTAACCCGCCACCCTACAAACATCTCTGCGAGAGGGTCGGTCTATCTCTCAGGCGCTGTGCGCTTCAATAAGCGTCCACAATTTGTAACTTGGCAATTCATCACCACTCCTCTATGCATAAACTGTCCGTTTTCTTCGCTATTTATGCTCCTTAAGAATTAAGATCCGAACCATAATTTTGCTTTCTCTTGACAAGTAATTTATCCACGTTAATGTATGCGAAATTCTTCGTAATATTTTATTAAGCTATTTCTGTAATTATAACAATCCCAATATCTACTTTAATCTGAAGGATATTATATTTTATTGACTTTCAGTTTGAGTATGAGTAAAATAATCAATACGAATAAAAAATATTTGTAATAATTTTTGCACGACAGATCTAATGGAATAGAGAACATTTATTCTAATAAATCATTTAAAAGTATTTCTCAGTGTTTTACAACTTATCCAGACGTTTCGGTGATCACAGTTACTCACTAAGGTGTGTTCAATTTAAATATCGTACACTTTTCAGAACTTATTTAATTTTTTATGAACGATTTTCCAAACTTAAAGTAGTTTGATATTTAAAACATAAAATAGTGAAATTACTTTCTATAAAAATATATTCACAAACGATACTTAGTTAAAAATAGTTCTAAGCGTGGTACTAATGTTACATAAAAAAGAGGATGATAAGTACGTAAAACAGATTTCAATAGCTTAAAAATGCAGGAAACAAAACTTGACAATAATCTGCAGCTATCACAATATGGTTACCAACATTTAAGGCTGGCGCCCGTACGGAGTTGTGTTAGGCTTTGTAGGCTAAGAAGCAAAGAAGCTATAAGGGCGACCATGAAGCGCAACAACAAATGTCGCATCGCCACTGTACGCCAGACACTGAACTAACGCACAGGTTTTTCGTCAAACCGTATTTGCTGCAAGGTTTTAAGCAGTAGGCATATAATTTTATTGGTGGAAATTCTATAGCTAAGTTTAGTACTGTACATTATTTACCTGAGATTTGCATCCATCATGTGTAGTTTTTTCGTTAGTAAATAAATTAATAGTGTGCACAATTAGTACTCACTGAATACTTTTAACATATTGTCTAACTTACTTACTATTACATTATCAGTTTAAGGTTGGAAATACACGTATATGATACTGATAAAACATTTTTATTTCCAAAATGAAGCAACAGTAAACAGCGCGGTACCTGTTACAGAAACCCATACGGACAGTTCGTAATCGTCAGAATAAGATCCAAGAACATTTCAGGAAACTATTAAGAAATAAAAAAAAGTTCTCGTAAAGGTAGAAATTATTTAATATGTCGCCCCGCCTATATATGTACTTGAACTAACAACTAAAAAAAAAAACATAGTATATGATTTCATACAAACAATATAGAAACAGCCACACAGAATTATCAGATAGCCTTACGCGGGGTTGGATTGCCATAAAGCTGATCTAAAATACTTCAAAGAAATTAATTTTATCGTAAAATAATTTCGGGATAAGAGCCAAGCTATCGTTTCGGAACAAAAAATAAATTAAATACTTGGTGTTTGGAGAACTTATTAATAATATTTCTGACTGCGAATATGCATACCTAATAGTACAGCCATAGCCATGTAATACTAACAGGCTTAGTAATCTTATCCAATAGTGGGCGACTTTGGGTCTTTCGGTGATTTCACAGCGACAAGCCTACACCCAGCGTTGACCGAAAAATACGCTGGGTTTTAAGAAAATATGTTAACGCGAATACCGAGATTTGTTTGGGGCCGCGGTGGTCGAGCGATCAGGTTGCTCGTCTCCCAACTAGACGATCCGAGCTCGATCCCCGGCGGGTTTTAGTCCCGCATTTTTTCGAATTTTGGAAACGTGCCGGATGTTGCCGTTGTCCGGCGGTTTTTCTCGGGGTACTTACGTTTTTCCGGTCGAGCAGCTAGTCCAATCTTCACCCGGCCGCCTCCTACCCACATTGCCATAAGGCGGGAAGACGTAGTGGATATCATTTTATTCTTAAGGGCGCCGCCTACCCGCGCGCGAGAGGCTCAAAAGCGACGGAGCAGTAAGGTCGACCTTGAAGCGCGTATCAAATGCCGCGTCGCCTCAACGAACCAAGCGCTGAAATAGCGTATAAGGTTCCCGCCAAACGGATTTTACTACGGGACATTAAGCGGAGACCATATAATTTTATTGGTGGAAAGTCTGCAACTAAGTTAAGTGCAGGTCACGATCTGAGTTTCACGTACATCCGGTTAGTACATTCTGAAGTACGGATGTCTGAAAAGGCCGTTTTTAGCCATGTTGGAGGGATTAGAAGCAGTGTTTTTAATGAGCGTGGCGTCTTAACAATGAGGTTCCGACATTGTCTGAAGTTTGTTTTCTTTTCGTGCGTAAGCACGATGGACACACGTGGAATATGTTCGTAGAAAATAAACTGTTTACGAACACTTTTGAAGCGTGGAGTAGGCGGCCACCTTAAGAGTCGTCGACTTGTAGTAGAGAAGTGCGCCACCCAGTGCACACACTGCAAGAGAGTTTTTGTACTTTTACAAGGAAAAACTTGTAAAATAGTCTCAAAACATTATCAGTCTTGTACTACATGACGACTGCCGCTAATATTCAAAATTCTTAGAATTATTTTAAATGCCTACGATAACGAATTAAATTCAAATTTATGAACAAAGAAATCTATGTGAAAACAAACCAACTTTGACGACCTGTCGCATTTTACAAAATATTTTACAAAGAAAATTGGGTAGGAATACATTAAAATATGTTTGTAAGTAGCACATACAAGAAATGTAAAAATATATAAATCATTTTTTATGACACGGAGGTATTATTTTATTAGCATATGTATATTTTTGTGTATCATTCAAGAACTGCAATTGTTAAATTAGTTTAGAAACATTTTTTAAGTGCAAAATATATTACAGTACAGGCCGTACAATTGCAAACACAATAAGAATGAGAAAATAACATTAATAATGACAGTGTGTAGAAAGCAGGTAAGTTAGTGTCGGTAATATCATCTGAAACATTTGACTGGAACAAATGCGTCTCACATATTGTAAACCGAGACGCAAGCATACGCAACAAACTGGCCTACGCTCCAATGGAAGTAATTCTCAGTCACTCTGCCACGATAATTTATTCTCTGTTATACGGCCGTAATTGCGATTTTCAAGTGAACTTTCGCTCTATACGTTCACTCTGCATTAATGTGATTGATGACTCAGAGTATAGATCACCTAGGTTTTTTTCAGCTCGTGTTTTGTATTCATAAATTTATATTTTCAAGTTTAAAAATATTACAAAAATATTTTCTTACAACATTACATTTTGCAACTATAGGTGGTTCGGGAAAAAGTGAACACTCAAAACAGACCTGATTAATTTCTATTTCCACAAGTTTTTTATCTTTCCGCTGTATGTAAACATAATCATTGCCACGTGCTTTTATTTGCATAGGATTGTACAATGTTACATACACATCATAGTACTCATAAAAAAATTTATCAACAATATCTGCTCATGAAACACACTTGTGCTGAATAATTTCTGCCTTAGATATGAATACCTGCAAGTTAACGTCTATGTAATACTGCTATCTGTGCAACAACTTTAATTTAAATGATATGCACTGTTGCCGTTATGAATATCGTATATGTGTGCACATTATATTCGAATTTGAAACTCAAAACCGCTACTAAAAACACACGACATAACGACACACTTTATTCAATAATTCTAGTTCCGTTCCGACGACGACGAGGTATTTAGCAGAAACCACCAGTAACGTATTTTCTTAACGCATGTATTAGAAAAAAAATTACTTTCGTAAATTCCAGATACAAAGTTTGGCGACAGTAAAATATAATAATTTACAGAATACTAATGACTTCAAGTAATTTGGCACTGATATTCATAAACATCAGTCACGTGTATTACTTTTGAGTGTGTTATAAGAAACCCGTATTTATTGCACAACGGACAAACGCACTCAACTAACGACACATCCAATCACAGTGGCGAAGATAACTCTGATGCTACCTCTCGAAGGAACTTTCAACTACGCCTGCAGCGTGGAGTGATAGATGCAATGTGTAGACGACGGTTAAATATTCAGCAACCCGGTTGCGTCACTTTGTGTTGTATATTATGCACTCGACATTAGATTTCACTTGATATTGTTTTCGTAATGGTGTATTTAAATAGGAAAATACACGGAACGGCAATATGTAATTCGCTGCCAACCATACAAGCAGTAAGGCAATTATACTTAATGATGAATCATATGCAGCAACGGTTAGTGATATTTTTCAAAGGTTAAACTTTTAGTGCTCACTTGATCTCGAATGTCCTATGCTTGTCGCTACGTCTGTAATTTTAGCGAAAACGTACAAAATGCTTACGTAAGAACGTCGTGGCATGAACGAGGATAGGGATTTACACGTTGAATTATATTTGGCGGCGCTCAGTCATTTTACAAGCTTTTAGTTAACTTGCTTTGCTCGCATGTATGTCTTTCTGATTTAAAATTTGCAATAAATTGCATCATCCGATTGAGATGAAATTTGGCATACCCATGTAACCTCGGTGACAATGCAGTAATATGGGGCTGTGGTGATGGTGTGATAATGGAGCCGGAATATGGGCATAGGAAGACCTCAACTACACGACATAAGCCCGCCATGTTTAGGCTCGTTGGGTTTGTCTTGACAAGTACCCTACTACAGACCTAGGTGGTATCCAGAGCCTGGTGATGGAATCAGAAGGTGAACATTAGGAACTCATCAACAACAGGACATAACAGCGTCGTGTTTAAGCTCATTTGATTTGTTTTGAAGAACACGATAACCTTAGATGGTGTCTAAGGTCTGTTGATGAAGCTGGAAGGTTGCCATAGGAACTTCTCTATGATGGTGATACTCGTAATAGCGAATAAACAATTACCTAATTTTAAGTTGGGGTAAGTGCGGAGAAGCTAGATGGCCAAGGATAGCAAACATATGCATATTACTACGTGCCTTCCTCTGCATACCTGGCGCCCCTAGTTGTATATAGCCTAACCCTTCTAAACCGGAACTCTCTCGTTACTCGTGAAAACAATATTAGTTGACTAAATAACTAAAACAAGCACAAATAATAATTCATTCGTATTTTTAAAAACGAATTTCTCGTTTATTTATTTTGTACTTTATAGAATTATTATTTGTGTTTCAGTTACGAGAGAGAGGGTGTGTATGTGCGTGTGAAGTCAAATAGAGGATGGTTAGGTTGGTATTGGTGTCGCAGAAATAGTTCTTCTGTATATTATGAACAGCGTCCTTAAAAATTGTTTAATGGAATATGCATATAAGTTGTTCATTTTCAGGAAATGAAATAAAATGTATATTTACATTACATTACAGAATTTTAAAGGTGACGTAGTTAGTGGCGGCGGATGATCACTGTACATACGTCGGCTTGCAGTGCAGCCATCAACCTGGCAATGTTGTTATTGTTGACGTTTGGCGGAAGGATACATAGTTTGTGTGAAAACAGATCCAAGCTTGAAGCAGGGCTTCCAGAAAGTATCAACTTATCGTATGGCGAGTACAACTCATGTGACGTCACAGCAGACACGCTGGTCACGAGTAGTAAGTCACCTCTGTCTGCGTCGCAGAGTAACTCCTCGCAATAAACCTATTGAAATGCAAATCTACAAAAGTTGGAGGTTAATATGAAAGCAGTCATGATTATTATTTTCCTTTCATAATGTAACGAATGGTTTCACCTTTTGAAAACTAAATATTATCTCCACTACAGTAGGCCCTACAACGAAATTATTTTGCAAATTTTCGATTCAGCGGAAATATTATACACATAGCTTTAACCGATTATATTTAATTAGTTAATTTGATAGGTTATGTGCGTTCCAGCAAAGTTGTGCAATGATAACGACATCTATCACAATTATTATAAAACAGGTATTTTGAATAGAATAAACTACTTTCCAGGCCCGAGTTTCCAAGTAAGGACTATGTTAATACCTTTGACTTACAGACACGTTTTACTGACAAGAACTTTGCGGTTTGTGCTAAGTTTTAAAATCACTTAAAAATAAGGAAATCACCACAAAATGCTGGTAGCGTCTGTGCAACAGACGAAACATCAGTGGTAGCAACTGAAGTTCACACAACTGTAAGGTTTAGTAACTACTGTTTTCCAAAATAACTGATGATTAAAGGCATTACTTATCAAACTATGTGTTTACAGCATGCAACTTCTCCACCTTGCCGTATTCGGTTATAACCGGTTTTATTATTTCAGAGAAATGGCCTACGTCACTAAAGGTACGAGACTCGCATTTTGAACACATAATTGGTCGTTTAAAAAAATTGTAAGTGGCCTTGTATTATTGGTAGGCCAAAACTTGGCGACACTCTGTTGAAAAATTACTAAGATAATGTTATTTTAGCATGATTTTATTTTGCCACTTACTGAACTTACCTATACGCACTGCTAGCATAGAATGTTTATACGTGCAGTAAGTCTACCCTTTTTCGTTGTACTAAGACTTCGAACTTCAGTAACAGAAATATACTAAACTTTTTTTTTGTGATGTTATATTTGATGTATTGGTCAGTTATTGCTGAAACTACACATGCCTGCTCTGTGTTGGTAATCTATTGAACTTTGTACACAGATCCTTCTCAATCTTGCGAAACCCGCAACGTGGTTTATCACGATATTAAGGTATATCGCGATACATGGTCTGTTTATCCTATAAGATTGATTAAATGGTTTCATGAGTAGTACACGTAACTAGAAAAACAATAAATAATAATTTTTGTATTTAAAATTTTCAATCTGAATTTACTTATTTAGACTGACTACCGTTGCATCAGATATTTGTCGGGATTAATTTATGTTGTATTTGATACCTGACAAACAAGTTTCTCTTTTCAGGTTGTGCTTGCTCGCGAAATGAAAGGCAAGAGCGACTACGGGTCAGTAGATTTTGTGCTCAAAATGCGTACATTCAGGTTACCAAAACGAGTTTATAAATGGTCGAACAGTTTGGAAAATAAAAAGCAATCTAACATGAATGTTTTTTATAAAACAGCCAATATTTAACATAAGTATTATATGTACCAAAAATCTTAGACCAATGAGATAGAAATGATTTATTGTTGACCTACATGTTGTGTATATCAGTTAGGTACGTCTTGGGACATTAGTTGCACATTTTTAGGTAGCGTTTACTTACCAAATTATATAAAAACGAGGATGTGAACTACCAAGCTTAATGCACATGATAGGTATTATCAGCGTATCAAATATCTCAATGCACTGGTTTACGAAAATAATTAAAATTCTGCAGAGAGTTACTGAATAATTTCCCCACATTAAGCTAACAATAAACTCCTCACAAGTCCTCCAACACTGATAAAAAGTTTTGCCTTTTCGCACCATCACATCTCAAGATCTACATTCTAGCCATGTAGACAATAACTAAGCGTTCCCCAATGAACTTAGCTGCGTATTTTCCCAACAATAAAACTGCAGAGTCACTGCTTGAAGTCCCACACTAGCAGCGAAACGACGGAAACATTGTGCGGCAGTTTAGAGCCTTATGCCGGAATCACAAAGGCGCGACAGAAGCGACACGACCGCAGCGGCACTAACAATAAAATATGTCCGCCAATCAGCACCAATGTTTCTGTAACTCCAGCGTGACAAACTGGCGGTCGCAAGGCGAATCCCGAAAAGAAAGTAGTATCGATTTTATTCGCGTCGTAATTTAGTTTTGCTATCAAATGTTTGTGAAAGTGTGAGTTGGTAGTAAATTGCGTTTATTTATTTTAAAAGAGAACTTTTCATTGGTTAACATAAGAAAAGCATAACCTTTTTAAGCAATTGTGTGTTTATTTAAAGATTTTGGAATATCCACGGGTATTTCAAATATATTACAATAAAACAAAAAATCGAATATTGCTCTAAACGTATGTGGTTGTCTCACTAGAGTTAAATATGCAGTAGTAATGAATTGTTTACACGTAAAATTTGTTTAGTGTTTGTCGCGAGGAAACTAAAGAACTTTGCAATAACGAGACTTCGTAGTGTCGCTTCGCGGCCATCGTGTAGCTTCTGTCGTGCTCATGTGCATGAGAGTACAGTTGGACAGTGTGTTCCCGCTTCTGTGTGGTCATCACCGTTCCTTTACATCAGAGCCTCAAAATACAAATATCTCCAGGTAGTTGGCTCCCTGATTCCCTCACTAAATGTATCCACTCGCATACAAACGTGCCGTCTATATGACCTTGCTTCCGAGTTAAAAGTGCATGGTATATAATTCAGCGCTAAAAGCATCAGTTTTGAATTGTAGGTTTCTCGAAGCCAATTTACAAAAAAAAAAAAAAAAAAAAAACAGGCAATAATTATTGCCAACTTTCTGAGCAAAACTTTTTCTCGAGTAGCATGTACCTGAAGAACAATCTCTGACGCCGAAATCTCATATATTGAACTACGCTGCGGCGCAAGACAAATACATCTTTACGGGTAGATGTTTGCTCATAATGATGCCTAATATATTATCAAGGATTGTTGTTTAGGTAGTTTTTCTGTACTGACTTTCAAAAAGTGTAGATCTCAACTGTAGAACTCAGCGCTCATTTATTTACCACAGCCGACTGGTGGAACGTATCTTGCGCACTCAACGCCTAGAAGTGCGGGAGCGGTAAGGACGAAACCACACAAGAATCACGCCTCAACGTAGCCTCTAGGTACAGCACGCGCCATGTAAGTTGGCGGGTAACGAGCTGCAATGTGTTGCAAATAGTATTACTACTGTTTTAAATTAGAATGGCTAATTTACATAGGTCGATTCCATTCTGGTATTTATAGGTTACTAGGTGTGTTTGCAGCGGCCTGCTACTTGACTTCCTTGATGTGCCCTTCACTCAGCAGCTGCCACTCGCCGTCTAAGCTGGCGCGCAGTGTACAAGTCACTGAACTGGTGTACAGTCTTCTCACCGAGAACTCGCCTCTGTAAGACGATCAGTGGTGACCCTATCATTTACGACGCAATATTAAAATAAAACATGTATTGCATACGCCTAAACGTTTTAAAATATTCCGCGTCAAATTTTCAAACCTATAATTGTCAGAAAAAACAATTTTTTGCCATATTCAACCGCTACAAAACATGATTAAATAAGTACAAGTGAACTTGAAATGGTATACTCACGTGTAAGGTTCTCTGAATGATATTCCTAAGCAGACATCACGCATGTATGTTGAACAGTTTTCGAATAATGTTGTAACGGCCGAAACTCTGAAGGCAGCTCGGCGGTGGCTTGGGAGAACGAGGCACAGAGTTCTTGGAACGTATTTAATAAAGCATTAAGTCTATGTGTATGTAACTCAGGTGCCATGCAGTGGTTTACTTTTATATTCCTTATGGGACTTTTAAGTTGTAACCATATATTACTTTATTTGTTGTATTTCTGGTTTGAAATAATGTACCTGTATCGCATATTACCTGCTTAAGGTTCACTAATCATGTGTACCTAAGTCATTATTTATATTACTAATGTAACACATTAATGATGTAATACAGATATTTATGGATGGTGTATGTTCATACTGGAGACCACGGTCGTAGAAGAACAGGTCTGGACACTCGCATATCTAACAATGTATTTTGCTTGACCTCCTTGTTGTTTGGCTGTAGTTCGTCAAGTTACCGAGAATGTTGTACTTTTTGGCGCTGTTTTCCGGGCGGTCGGACTCAAACTCCGCCCACTTTTTTCCATTGTTAAATTTATAAAGTAAAAAAAGATTGCTGGAGCCTTTTCATAAATTTGTGAGCGAAGAAAGTATTTCATAAATTGATAAAATAATACGTTTTAATAAATTGTTTATCTTAACGGAAAGGAAGTGGGCGGAGTTTAGTCCGACCGCCCTAACATCAGCGCCAATAAAACACAATATTCTCGGTAACTTGGTGAACTACAGCCAAACAACAAGGGAGTCAAATATCCAGGCGAGTGTCCAGACCTGTTCTTCTACGACCATGCTGGAGACTAGTGTGTATAGACCCCACATCGATCTCGACATTACCACACAATGGCGTCTAGTGGGCCATATTGAGAACTGGGCCATATTCGGTACAGGTACCTTACAATGTATGTTTATATTTTTTTATTCACTAGGTAATTTCCCAAATGCGGCAGTGTCTGGAAAAACACTTTCATGCATTTTTAAGGACTGTAAAATCATGTTTCCAATAAGCATATTAAATTTTCAAACACTACAGCTGCTGTTCTGATCTGTATATTATGAGTGCAAGTTACAATTCCGAGCCGTGGAAACATGATTATACGCTTACTTGACGTAACATGCGTAAAATAATACTTGGACATGGAGCGCAAGCTGGGACTTTCTCCTGCAGTGTATTGTACACGTAAAATGTCGTCGTAATGACATATTGCCACACAAGAGCAAAGGAATTTCCAAAACTTCTGCTAAAATATTTCCCAGGAAGGAAATGTGCGCCATTTTATTTAAACACACGAATAGCTGACATATAAAAGGCAGGATATGCTAAAAGCAATACAAATAGTATTGCAAACTGTTCACACTGGAATGGCTATCCTAATGTTAGTAAGTGTACAATACAATCTGTAGGCCATTATATTAACAAAAATGTTATTTTGGGTAGGGCAAAATTTCAGGCTGATGAGTTCAAGCAGTAACCCGAGTAGAGTTTTCAAGCGTTCGTTGTATCAGGAAACATTTAATTGTTTGCGTGCTTTTAGAATAACCTGGAAGCTGAGCAAACCTGGTGACGTAACTGAGAAAAGCTACCTTACTCCAATAGGTTACTTAATATAACCGTAATTTCACCACGATTTCTTCGAGAAAAAAAAGCAGCAATTTTTTTCGTTGTCACATTAAAGTTCAACTTATCAATAACAGTTTATGGTCTTGAAGTGTAGAGATACGAAAGCCAAAGTAGTATCAATACATATCAATGTACAGTTCTTTCCCACAATAATGTCCATTTTCCAAGTTGTGCGTTGTCTAACACCACGCCTGGTGGCTACCAAAGATGTTGGCCACCCCTTGGGTCGACTTGTATCGGTTTCGCTCCCGTACATCTTCAAGGTTCCACACATCGACTTGTCCACCTACCTAAAGTGGTTACCGACAAAAAAAAAAAAAGGACGAAAGAAAACAACATAAATTGTGTGCTTAAAAAAAATTAATCTAGGGTAAATGTATTTTACATTGATTCCTCCCTTTTTCAACACAAGAGTTTTTGTCGGGGAGTGTTTCCGTGAGCGAGAACTATTACCGACACACTGGTCGTTAGCGGCCATTCACTGCACATCATCGCTTAGCCCACCTCCCTCCGTCCAGTCATCAGCGAGCCTAGGAGAGGGGACAAGGGTGACGGCGCGGTGACTGCGCGGCGTGAACGCACGACGCCGGGCAACAGAGAAAAAAAGTATGCGGCGCTGCGGGAGATGTAAATGCTGCTGGTCCAGGCCAGGGGAATTAACGGCCAGGCCGGGAGATGAGGCGCAGTGTTGGCGGCCCTGAGGGCGTGGCGCCAAGTGGCTCGGGCTGACGACCGCCACGAAACGCGAACAGGGCGTGTTTCTCTTCTCTCCCCTTTCACCCTTCCATTTCTCTGACCCTGAGCAGTTACAAAAAAAAAAGTAAAGATTCTCGTGTGTACATAATTAAGACCATTACGAAACCCGTGTACCTTGCCGTTGAACTGCTCTCAGAGGCGGATCCTGGCTGGTGAGGGGGGAGGGGGCGGCGGCAGGGGGCCCATTCTCCCCATTTTTTTTTTTTACCGTTTATGTATAGTTTATCCTGAAAATACTACAATTTTTTTTAAGTGGCATATTAAATTTTTTGTTTAGAAAACGCCTTAAATAGCACCACTTTGCACCTTAAACAATACATATTTTTTCCAAGGGAGAGTCCCCAGACCCCCCTTTTTTGACTCCTGGTGTGGCATAGCTACATTTTAAGGACTCTCCCCCTTCCCAAACCTACAGTTGGACTCGCCCCTGCAGTGTTGCAGAGGGTTATATACGTAGGCTACGTTTATTCGTACATGTGTATACATGTATGAAAAGAAAATAAACATTTAAGTTACAGATTATGAAGTATTTTAACAGTTTGCATTGTTTTGATCGTTGGCTTTTTTTTATTGAACTTTAAGTCGTGATCCTACTTTTTTATTTACGGAAAGTGCGTGGTAAAGTTCAGTGCGTGGTTCTCCGTTTTTGTTTTACGATTCCGTTGGTATTTTTTACGTGACAGCATTCTGAAAAAAAAACCGTTTTTAGAAATTTTGAGGTGGTCCCAAACCATGTTTCTAAGCATGATATCTAGAAAACAAAAATAAGGAAACATAGCTTAAAATTTGTTATTTTCGTATATAAAGATATCGTACATACCTTTAGTAGTGTTTATTAAAAAAAAAACTCTCCTAACACACTGCAACACTGTTCATGCGCCAGTTGTATGGGGGCTCTTAAAACATTGGTCGCATAAATGAACTATGTACAGACTTTCCACCAATAAAATATCACGACCACTGCTTAGTGTCCAATAATTCCAGCAGTGCAACCGAAACACTGCGCCTTGTCAATTGGAGCGATGTGGCACTAGGTGCCGTATGGATAGCTCTTATCGTTCCTTCTCCCATGTGCCTCCAACGCACAAAAAAAAAAACTCCATGCAAACGGGTCTCTTAAGAACTGTTTCTTGATACAACTCTCAAAAATACAACTTCTATTCCTAATCTTGTGGCCAGTGCTTCGCTCTTTCTTAAACTCCTCACACACACACACAAAGAAAAGAAAAATTACTTATGCTTTAATCACCCTTTAAAAATTCTTACTCTAAATACTTAAGAAATTGTGTTATTTAGTGCTTAGAAATGTCACTATTAAATAAACCATCTTTAGTAGCTATTTTTTATGAAATTTAATTACATTTTTTACAATTTTCTTAAAAGTGGAATTACAGGAACTGTTCCTTTACCAAAGTGATATCAACCACTTGTCCTCACCTTCCCCTTCTTTTATTCACCAAGTTGCCATCTTACAGTCATAAAGAAATTATTACATCATTCCCGCACACATACATCTCTGAGAATTGTTGTAGGTTTACTTGCGTACTTGAATAACCGAATAGTTGTACTTTTTTGTTATTTGAACACTTGAGCAGTAGAGCCCAAAACTCCAATATAACCAAGACCGGTGGCCGATTCCTACCAGGGTACGCACGCGGCCTACATTCCTACCAACCAAGTTCACAAGAAACCAGACTACTGGTATAAATTTCACAAGTAGTCTTTAATAAAACTTTACTAAGAATGAATGGATTTGGCGTATGTCCATGTTAGCATCAAATCCCATTGCAACATAGTTGCAAATCATTCTTAAAAGTTTGCTGTCAAGAGATCTGGCAAATACCGCTGTTCTGCATGTAGGCCTACTCATTCACGGGAAGTCTGGTGGACTTGGGTTTAATCCTGTTTTGCTGTAAAGTGAGAACGGCTTCCCTCAAGCAGTTTTCCGTCCCTGCCCAAGGCGAATTACCTTCCGGTTTTTATACGAACATTCCAAATACTTCTCTCGTTATATCAGTACTTTCAGTACTTTGAACGTAATATTATGTCGTCTTATGATGTGTAAGGAACTGTTTACACACTTACGGAGTGATGAATGCAGGACATAGTATTTAGTGATTGATGTATAGAATACCAAGAAGGTGGAGGAAAATACATCAGTCGACGCTACAGGTTTTTAGTTCGTAGCTATTTACATCAAGGCTTTGACAGTTAAATTGTAAAGAATAATAATATTATCTGCTACGCCCTTTCACATCCTCCCAACTCAATGACAGACTTGTGGTAGTCAGCTATTTCTGCCAATATATTCAAAAGAGTGAAAAAATTCGAACATTTGCAGAAAATATGGTTTTAAACCGAAAATAACGAACATAAAATTTTTTCCAACTGTCTGAACTAAACGTTTAACGACTCGTTCCGTTTGTGTGTGCTAGTTAATTCGAAGAAGACCTGCCTTGATACTTGCTTACATAATATAATTTATGCAAGCAATTAACCACTCTTCAAACAGGCAAGCCAGGTCCTCGAAGATTTACTGCCTCATGTTTACGATACTTTTTTTTCCCTTAATAGACACAACGCGTTAGGCTTGAATGCTTCGAGTAAAGGCGAGTCCATTTCTTGCATACGTTGCAATACGACACACGAGATTTAACTTTCATTTCTTACGCTCATTTCCTTTGCTACTTGTGTTTGATTAAAATGAGGAACGAAAAAACTTAGGTGGGAGAGTTTGCACACATCTGAATATTTGTGACGTATTTTGAGTTAATAAAAATCAACCTCAAGTCAAGTGACTCTGCACCTTACGATAAGGTAGTTTTGAAAAAAATTGAATGATGATATGCAAATCAAATTGAAAAATTACTGTCACTCCAAAAAAAAAAAAACATTAATTGTAAATGCTTTCAAGCTCTAGATTTGTATTTAAATATTCTCACTACTTGATTATTTCAATTAACTTTGAATGCCACAATAGGCTTCGTTTTTCTTCTTAAATCAGCGTAAAACATAGAAGTAGATAAATATTCGCATAATACTTCTTGTAAGACAAAACTGGTAATAATATATTATTTGGTTCTCGAGATATAGCACAAAATTCTTTATATACTCATGTGAGATTATCACACATACTGTAGGGATTTGTACAAGCGTATTTGATACTTATATAATTTCAACGTGAACCTTATAAGAACAAAAAGTTTTGTTGGAATAAGCTGCGTGTTTCGTAGGTATGTAATATTTATGTCTGCTATTTTGAAAAAATTCAAATTCCAATAGGAAAAACCTTATGGTTGGTAAGGTCTGATACAGTACTTGTTCGTCGCAAATTATAGGCTTCGGTAAACTTATTCTTAAAACACTAAATGAAAACTTTTATTTTCAAAGAGAGTCTTGCTGCCAAATAACATTCGGAAGACGTTGCGTTTTAGCGTGCGTGTGTTTGGTGCGTGTCGTTCATGCTTTCAGAATACGAATGCCTGTACGAAATCAGCCGAATGTTGTAATATATATATATATATATATATATATATATATATATATATATATATATATATATATATATATATATATATATATATATATACAGATATTAAACAAATTCCTTGTGCATAATACTTCACGTACGTTATTATGACTTACTATTGCATTATTTACTTTTAACATTTGGTGGAGACGTGCAGACAACCTTCTAAGTTATTGTGTAAACGCTTTATATTTTGTGTATATGTAATTTTCTCTGGTTACAAGCAAAAAAAATATCCATGGATTTATAACTTATTACGTTTCTGGTTTTGTTATTACTAAGCAATTGAAAGGCTCTGTAAGTAAAACACTTAATCGTCTTTTGGATGACATAGATTAATTCTGAGTAGTTTTATTAAGGGTGAAATAGTTTCGCCATTCTGGAGTTTTTGTATTTTTCGTAGTAATTTTGGTTACAGTTTCATTTTTGAAAATTTATCTTCGTCAGAGCATAAAATATGTACTGATAGAATTCCTGACGTAATAGGTTAGTTCTACTGCGGGGACTGAAGTTGTCCAAAGCTATTAACAAATATTCTAGTCCGAACATTTCTATAGGGCAAACTAATACATGCATTCTGTTAATACTAACTTTAAATAGACTACACAGTCTTGCTCTGTGCTTGAACACAGCCAGAATGTTATAATTTTAACTCAAATAACTTATATTTCGTTCCTAAAATGAATATATTTGTGTTGATAGCAGTTCTTCTCTTAATTAACCTTATTAAAAAGTTTTTGGCATAATTATTAAACTCTACGTCAATTATTTCTATACAATACTGCTCATAAGAATATAGGAGCATTCGCACTCGTTTTATAATTTACGACTTAAACTACGTTCCGTAAAAATAATACTATAATATCTCAATGTAGTAAAAATTATTTTTAAAATATTGACACTAGTACCATGAACAAAGCATCTCTGAATTATGCCTATAATCGAACAAACACTTACCTTAGTTCCATATCATAGGTGGATAGTAATAGCCCTGATATTTCGCTGGGTGTTAGACAGTGTTAGATGACAATTAATTTCTTACTACGTGGTCAGCCAAATAGTCGCATCTCATGATGTCAAGATGCGTTTCCTGTAAACATCCAAGGGTAAATATAGTTCTAACAACATGCATTAAATCCCAACAGTACGTTTTTAACATATAACCAAGTAATAACGAACGTAATAAAATTTTTTAACTTTTTTTATGCACAAAACCAGTAGTAAACGTAAAAAAATACCTGTTTATGAAACATCAATAACTGCTCCACGTTTACAAAATTATGGTCATACAAATGTATGATAGCCAACCTATCTCCAGCATAGATCTAAAAAATTCTTCGCAGTCTAACATACCAGGAACGAAAATTTTGTTTTTTCTCATTTTTTGATAATTTTTTTGTGTTAGTACAAATATTTATATTATATAACGTTAGTCAAACAAAAAAAGTGCATAAAAAATGCCAACCGTACGTTTACCAACAGGTTTAGGCCTACAACGTTCAACTTACCATTCAAAAGTTTCAAAAATTGCTTTCCCAGTCCTTAAATTTTGAAAATACTCCGAAGCATGTGAGACTGACTAGAAAGACTTCATCTTATTCATTTGTAATTTTTGGTGTAAGTACAATTCAGTGGATTTAAGTCAGCCCAACATAAAAGTACGGTACATATCAATTACCAACCATTTGTTTAACCAGTTGTTTTCCAACGCTCAACCATTTTAAAGTTTCAGTATAATCCTCTTCCAATTTTCTAATCTAGAAAATTCTTCATAGCTAATGAGACTGAGTAACAATAATTTACGTTTTCGTTTATTATATGTTATGTGTTCTAATTTTGTTGGATTTACAACGTCGGTCTAATATAAAATTACATACATAATTCAAATATTCTTATAAGTTTACGAACTGGTTGCTAATCGTATGTTTACTGTCTGATTATCAACATGCAAACAATCGTTAAAAAGTTCCAAAAACGATGTAGCCTATTTTTGTGTGCATACTTTCTTTCGATTCCGATTCAGTTAAGTTATTTTTTTAATTTTTTTTTATTTTTGCATACTGCGTTCAGCCAAAATTGTATTTATGTACGTGTTTGCTTCAAAACAACGTATAGCCTGATGTTCCAACTGATTTCCAACCTTTGCCCAACGTGTGTTGTTAATGGTGAGTAATATTTCATTTTCTCTGCAATTAGCAATACATCTTTAAGGAAATCATTATGTAGCATATATATATATATATATATATATATATATATATATATATATATACACACACACACAAATGCTGCATAATGGTTTCCTTAAAGACATACTGCTAATTGCAGACAAAACCAAGTATTACTCACCAATAGTATATACGAATCGGTATTTTTTAAAGGACGTAGGTAAGCATAACTAAACTATTGGTAAACACGAAAAAACTTACTATACAATTTAATAAATTATTTATTTTTACTTTAGGTAGTATTGTGAAATAACATGTTAAATCTTAATTTAACATGGTCCACGCCGTGAAATATTTATTTACTGAAATATGGACAAATAAAAATTGCAAAAGTACGCCCTTAAAAAAATGTTAGGTAAGTAACATGTGCATAGAAATGCTTGAAAAGCTATTTATTAACTACACACATACATTTACATACCTTTAAAGGAAATATGAAAATAATATTATTCATTACAATAAATGTGCCTGTGTCCTTAAATAAATGTACATATATGTTAGCATTTCTTTTAACCTTCTTAATCGTCTTCCCCTTCATAATCACTATAGAAATACTATTTATATACATGACTTTAAAAGAAACCTGCAAGTGGATGCAGGATGTTTGGGTGGAACTTCATCTTCTTTGTAGTTCATCTACGATTGTCCTGTTCTACGAGCTTCTTTGATGTGATCTTTGAACGATTTTTGCAATGGGTTCGTATTATAAACATAACAGTTTTTGGGACATACGCCATTGCGGGCGCCCGCAAAGGCGTATGTCCAAAAAAATGTTATGTTTATACTACGAACCCATTTCGAGAATCGTCCAAAGATCACATCAGTGCCCGATATGGACCCTAAGTCTAGAAAAGAAAATGCCACTTTTAGCCCAGTGCTCCAACAACTTGACTTTTTTGTGTAACTTTCACTCTATTGGAATCATTCCAAATGTCCTTAATATCAAGTGTCCTGTCAACAGCAAACAGGCTCAAAAAATTGCATCTAAAGCCAGCAAAGATCTTCTGAATGAAAGAATAGCTTTCTACCATAGCCAAACATGGCTGCTAAATAACGAAATTTTGGAAATTCAACTTGAAATCCAGTCCGTATTTAGTTCCAAAGATTTTGATAGTATTTACATATCAATCACAAATATGGCCAAAAATAAGTCTCTGAAGAGCAAAGAATTTCTTTTGAAACGCCCGCAATGGCGTACGTCCAAAAATTGTTATGTTTCGAGCTTATAATCTTCTTACCCTTATACGAAGAAGGATCGCTTACTTTCGTTTAGCGGGGACTAGGAATAATTTCATTTTCCATTGACAATTAAATTACTAAAAAATCAGTTAATATAGAAATAACAGCAGCAACTGCTTTATTATCGTATAGATTGTGTTTTGTTTCTTAGAGAGATTATGTTGTGTTGCTTACATTCAAATGAAAATCCATACAGATCAGATGATTATTTCTGTGACCACTCAAGTCAATTGTGAAAGTGTGAAATTACTTTGAACAAGTGGTTGGTGACACACGCACGCCCTTTCAAACCAAACCAACCAAACCAAAATCTTTGGAACTGGTTTTCACATATAAAGAACAATAGCACAGACGTCCTCTCAACAGTAATAGTTGCCTCTATCCATAAGGAACACAATTTGACAGAAAAGTGAAACTGGCCAAAAATGTAAATTACTTATTACGCCCTTTAAAAAAACACCGATTCATATATATATATATATATATATATATATATATATATATATATACATTTATATATAAGCATACAGCATATATACACAAAGTTAATGTTTTAATTAATATTTGTTAATTTTTTGTATTTAACATTAAAATAAAATGAATTTGAACAAAATATACGATATCTTTGTGAGCCGGTGTAACGAACGATCAGTGTTTTTTTTATTTGAACTTGGTTTTATGAGATACGGTAAGGTTCACTTTCATTACAATTTTTTGACTACTTAGCTCTTTTCAATATTTTTAAGTTACTTTTCCAAAATAGTTTGTCGCTGTGTATAATGACATATTTTAGAAGTGGAGAAGTTACATATGTTTGGCTTTACATGTTTGCGTATAAATATCATCATGTAGCACTCTGCTGGAAAAATAAATACAGGCTTATTACTTCGCCTCCTTTCGTATACGTTGCATTAAACTGCATTAGGCATACATTACGCTTCCAAAACAAATTGTTTTAGAAACTACTACACTTCTCCACCTTCAACTGACCATTAGCGAATATTTCACATGCTTATTTACGTGCTAAGTAATGTAAACGTGGAAAGGATTATAACGTTACGGTGAAACTCTCGTTTTTTACTTGATGGTTAGGCCATTAAATCGGGAGGACTATGACTAAACATAGAATACGTTCATGTGAATAGATACGAGCTGTAGTAAGGTAGGTTTCCTAAGTCACGTGTATGTTGATCACCATTCTCTGTCTAAACGCTCGCAAGTAATTCAGTGTTTTCTAATGACAGGAATCCAAAAATAAAACCTACTTATTCTATGCATTTGCTAAACATTTCATTCAATGTGATATCCGCAGTGCATTTTTGCACGTTATTCAATATTACATATTATAATATTCATTCGTAAATTTTTCTTCGGCATTTTGAATAATTTGAACTCCGTTCTCGTCGTTGTGGTTTTAGTCATGTATACGGTTTACGTTCTTTTTTTTTCGCGCCTATCGGCCAATTTCGTGTGCTAACAGCAGCTTACCCTGCTCTTGTGACTTATCCTCCTACAGGCTTTCGAAAAAAAAAAGTTTTTTTTTCTTTGTATCATTAATAAAATTCATAAATAGTTATGTACGAAATCCTACACCTTTATACGACAGTTGACTATTTAACATGGAAAATTGTCTCCTGATTTCTGATCACTGTCCCAAAACCTACAAAACTACATTGGAGCTCCAGATAAATATACAGGATGTTTCTTAAATAGGGGAACATACTCCTCACGAAAAACTATGACGAAAACATATTTTGCACTTTCCACCTAAACGCAATGTTAAGTGAGTAATGGTCCTCTGAACATCGAATTTTACTACAGTAGTTTCCCAAAATATCGGAAACTAATTGACATAAAAATACAATATTTTCAGCATTGCTTAATGCTATTGGGATCTGCAAACCAACAGAAAATGTTGGTTGAAAGTTGAAACCTTCCGCCCTTATGAAAATAGCAGGGGTGGCTACCCTCTAATTGCATATAACTTTTTACCGTCCGGATTTTCTAACATCTGAAGATGGTTTATTGAGTAATGTTACCTGTCTAACAAGAAAGGTCCTCTTGTTGCAATAGTCTAGGACTCATAGTTTTCTTTCAAATCACAAATGAAGCTACAGCGATAGAGTTCCCGAAACAATGGTATCGTGAGTTAGAAACATGTAGGTAACGTTGAATGTGCACCATCAACAATTCAAGGAACACAACAAAATAAACACATGAACGCACTATTGCCTATACTGTATGCTGTGTATCTTAGGTGCAAAACACAGAACTTATGAGCATTCTTAAATTACGATATGTAAAAAGGTGGGTTTGGATGGAAACCCATCACACGAAAAGGGATTAGGCAGTAAACTTCACTGAATCCTTTAAAACGCAAATATCCAAATGTTGTGTTTTATTACACAACATGAATTTTACAGTACAAGTTTACCAGAAAGCCATCTTGTTTTTTTTTGTACATTACACTTTATTCGAGAAAGAAAAATTAATTTTTTTTTGTTTACAAAAGTTCTGATTCTTTAGACACCAACAAGTATAATTTATTAGTAATGAGTATTAATTGTAATGTGAAAACTTCAGGCATTAATTTTTGTTTTCCATGTATGGCACAGTTTCCGATCCGCAAAGAAATACCTAACAAAGTTATGCACTTTTTTGTTTTCAAATTTTGAAGCATGTGAAACGGTTCGTGGTCAACCAGGCATTTTGGACGTGTTCGCAGATTCATGATGAGACGTGTTCGTGTATGTGCAGATTCGCGTATACTTGTTGGTATATACAGAATCAGAACTTTTTGAACAAAACACATTAATTTTCCTTTCTCGAATAAGGTGTCACGTACAAAAAAACAAAATGGCTTTCTGGTAAACTTGTACTGTAAAATTCATGTTGTGGAATAAAACACAACATTTGGATATTTGCGTTTTAAAGGATTCAGTGAAGTTTCTGCCTATCCCTTTTCGTGTAATGGGTTTCCATCCAAACCCCCTTTTTTTTTTTTTTTTTTGCATATCGTCACTTAAGAATGCTCCTAAGTCCTGTGTTTTGCACCTAAGATACACAGCATACAGCACAGGCAATATTGCGTTCATGTGTTTATTTTGTTGTGTTCCTTGAATTGTTGATGGTGCACATTCAACGTTACCTACATGTTTCTAACTCACGATACCATTGTTTCGGGAACTCTATCGCTGTAGCTTCATTTGTGATTTGAAAGAAAACTATGAGTCCTAGACTATTGCAACAAGAGGACCTTTTTAGTTAGACAGGTAACATTACTGAATAAACCATCTTCAGATGTCCGAAAATCCGGACGGTAAAAAAGTTATATGCAATTAGAGGGTAGCCACCCCTGCTATTTTCATAAGGGCGGAAGGTATCAACCAACATTCGATGTTGGTTTACAGATCCCAATAGCATTAAGCAGTGCTGAAAATATTGTAGTTTTATGTCAATTAGTTTCCGATATTTTGGGAAAAAAAAGTTTTAAAATTCGATGCTCAAATGCCCATTACTCCCTTAATATTGCGTTTAGACGAAAAGTGCAAAATATGTTTTCGTCATAGTTTTTCGTGAGGAACACGCAAGCGGAGTTTGTCCCCTTATTTAAGAAACATCCTGTATATTGTACCCCTTAATATTTTTAAAAGATTCTGCGCCAAGATTTTCGTACGTAAAAATGGTCATAAAATGCCATTTTCACAATTTTCGGCAGCGTAAAAATTATCTTTAAATATACGTGGAGAACCTGAAATGGGTATTCACGCATGTAAGGTTCTTTGAATAAGGTATAACATACACTCGCTTAGAAGTTTTCGAATAATTTTGTAACGGCCGAAGTTCTGCACACAGCTCGATGGCTTCGGCAGGCAGCATCCTTAACATATACAGACATTGTAAATATAACTTACCAATTAACCAATTAAAAGTAAAACAAAACACGCGCGACACGCAGTAACGCCTTATATGCGCTCATGGAAAATAATTATTTTGTGGCAGCAACAAAATAGTTTGTGGGTATTTACTCTGAAAATTTATTCTGTGGTCACCATGAAACATTTGCTGGCGCCGCTAAAATGTTGTCCCCTTTGCGCATAAAAAAAAATAGCCAAAATGAAATAAACTTGATGTAATGTATTTTTGAGTTGCAGATATTTCTGCATCTAGATTGTATGAACCTCTTACTACAGCCAATGTAAGTTACGCTTCCATCGCATCACGAAGAAATAAAGAAAAAAAATACGTTGAGGAGATCAAGGCATGTAGCCCTGTTTGGATGTGTAACTTCGCCACGTTTGGAAGATATGAAATAATTTCTTATCGTCAGAAAAATATCTCTAGCTAAAGTAGGCAGTTTCAGTTTACAATATAAAACGTCTAATAGAGTATTATTTAGAACATGTGATCTTTGTACGATTCAATGTTGTATTATAGACTAGATCATTTTGAAGAACGTATGTCATTGCAAGTGAATGTTGCTAAGTTGCAGAAAACCCACATTAAAACAAAAATAAAAAGACAATTTTTTGCTATTATCAAAAAAATATGTAACGTACATTCAATTTTGGAAAGGAACATAGTCGGTGTATTCAGAAACAAGTCACAGAACTAAAAAAAATAACAAAAAAAAACAGGTATATGAAAAATTACCACAAACTGGATGACAGCAACTGAAACAAACATAGATTGGGATGGATGTAAGTACAGACGAAGGTAGCAGACTTATTCGAAGGCAATAAATGCAACTTTTCAGGAAATTACATCTGCTCCAGTCTCCAGCAAACTGACTGAAAGACAAAAAAAAAAAAAAAAAAAAAAAAAAAAAAAAAAAAAAAAAAAAAAAAAAAAAAAAAAAAAAAAAAAAAAAAAAAAAAAACCAAGACACTGTCAGAAAAATTAGTAGTAGTTAAAAGTGACTTCAGTATGAAACGTCAGTAACAGTGAATACAGCCCGTTCTGTGGCTAGAGCACACGGAAGGACAAATTTAGCCCAGTGGCCGTTGAACTCGGTAATTTGCTCGGTTATAGTGCACTGGCATTAATCTGGAGAGGTCAACTATACTGCTTGTCGGCTTTTACTTTAAGGATGTGCGGGACAGAACCGCATACAGCTCTTTTTTTCTTAGAGAAGTGCCGACATAGTGCAGCGACAGGGCAACCTATTAGTACGCCTGGACATGGGAAGCGAAGCGGCTCTCTCTCGCTCTCTCTCTCTCGCTCTCATTTTCTATGTGTGAGAGAGAGACAGAGAGATTCTGTCTGCAGATATGAAACATAAATTTCACATGGCAGAAAGAAGCTCAGAAGTGAAATGGCTTTCCGGCAACCATTACCTCACTTATGTTCAGTTGCTGCTTTGCTTCATTATGTTGTTCCAAACGAGAACGGATTTTATGGTTTTATTAGTTTGCAGGTTTTATCCTACTCCCTGAATATATTAAACAGTTAAAACTTTTTCATTACAACGAAGAAAAAAATTATTTGAGACTGTTGGACTTACTATAACAAATAATTACTTTATACAAAAAAATGTCAGAAAAGTTTATAATTGGTATAATATTTTTTAAATATTTATTTAACTAACCAAATTATTTGTATTTATTTATTTGTTGCAGATAAAATATTTTTATCAAAAATCTTGTCTTGAAAACGAAAATTAACTTTATCGTAATAATTTCTGCTTAACTATTCTAATAGCAACTCAGTATATTATTTACCATTTTATAATACACTTTAAGCAAATTCTTGAGACAAAGAAACGAAATTATAATGGTTCCATGAAACAAATTTTTATTTGCCTTTTTTTCTGCTGTGTCCAAAAAATATTTTTATGGCGTAGAAACTTAGATAATACACTAGTCGTTTTGCTGGGGAGTTCAAACATATAACCCACTGACAAGAAAGTGATCTCATGCCTAGCATATAAACATTAAATTCCTAGTTTTATGGAAATCTGTAATTATTTAATGTAGTGTTATTTTCTACGACGATGGGGAAAAATACTTTTTGAAGGCATATTTGACACTACCGGCCCAAAATCGTTGTATAAATGTAGCATATAAAGTTGAAATGTCCATATGCCCACTGTTGTGCAATAAGGCTTCAACCCAAATAAAACATTTCAGAGTGCTGCAAGTCTGCTGAGATTAGTAGGATATATTTTATTTACAGGATGACATACAATATCTTTGATTTCTCATGTAGCTCCATGTTACTGAATGGCGTGGTGGTTAAATCATTTTGTACGTATAGCAAACCAACTCGAATATTTATATCGTCACCACTTAAAAATTAGTACAAACATGTGATAATGTTGACAGGGTCTTTTGCCAAAGTTGACGAGATTGGGCTCAATAGTTTCCGAATTATGAGTAAAGATTTATTAATTACTTTGAACTAACTGACAAAATTGAACATCAACAACAATAGACCTCGATAAATATAGTGTATACGTAATGTTTAATCGGTAAATGAAATTTTGTTTGAACAGGTTCTATGCTTCCCCATATAAAACATAGAACACTAAACAATCGCCCTACTTATAAGTGCTGGTGTGTGGTCTAAGATTAATAGGGAAACGGCCTCACTATGTATAGTTCAAAGCACTATCACGAGGCATTTGCAATAATTTCATAGAAAACAATGGTATAATTTGTGAATAGAAAATTCAACACTAGGGGTAAAACCCCGCCGTAAAGGCGCTTCTTACTTCGAAGACCTGGCGAGAACAAGGTGATGTATTTATAAGAGTTTTAAATTATACATGGTGGGTTCAGTTACCTTTCTACAACATCGCCATTGGACATAAATAATTTTTTTACATCGAGATGAGGGGAACATTGCTATATCAACACAAATGCGTAAATCAAATATTAAGTAGGTGTTTACAAGTGTTTTATTTTAGCGTAAAATTACGTATTTGTTCACAGTTTGCAGCGTGCTGAAAGAAACGGCCTAAAATATCATATAGCCATGTTGACGGCATCTAGATTTTGAAAAAATCATTGGTGGCATGTATGTCGAGACAGGAAATTTCGCGAAAAGATTTTTGCATCACTTTGTTTCAGTGCCTTAACGTGCGCACCCGCATCTCTGCTTTGTGATCAGTGATTGGATGCTGTAATACCCAGCGTCTTGAGGATAAGCCCGCAAATCACAGACGTGATGTGTGGCAGTTATCCGTGTACTGATTGGCACAGTCAAATGAATAACGACTCTGCACAAAAACAATCTTGCAAATAGCCATGACGTTGAGCTGCATGTTCGCACATATGGCACTGAAACAAAGTGGGGCAAAATTCTTTTCGCCAAAAATTCCTGTCCCTACATATATGTAAGTTTGACAGGCCTTTAACGCCGCCTAATATTATATAATGTGTATTTCTGTAGCCGTACTGAGTCAGAGTCTATTTGCACTGACGTAGCGCAGCACAGGTGCAGAGCAAGTAGAACCAATCTTCACTTGCACCTCTAGTCTCAGTTGGAACTGAACAAAGCAAATGAACTTGTGCCGAAATATTTGATAGGCGCCTATTACAACCATTTTGTAACATCACGTGACCTCTTACACTTCTGTGTGTGCAGGCCGGCTTCCGTAGCGTAGTCGGTTAGACGCCAGTCTACGGTGCGAGAGGTCATGGTTTCGAATCCTGGTTCGGACACGAATGTTATGTTGTCTCTTCATCTCACTTCCCCATCATCGCCTCTTAAGGTGGGACATCAGTCGCCATATTAGATCACTTGACTTTTTTTTTTTTTTAATTCTGAGAAGAAAAATGTAAATTTTGATATTATAGCGTGAATTCTATGTATTTTGTGCTACAGTACATAATAATCCAACATGGCCACTGATGTCCCACCTTAACGCCGTGAAACCCTCTCACCTCACTTGTGTATGCGTAATTACATTCCACTACAACGCTACCAGGCACAACGCAGCTATAGGTAATTTGGGATAAAGTGAGCACTAAAAAATTATCATTTGAAATATATCACTAACAGTTACTGCATATGGTTCAACATTAAGAATAGCTGCCTAGCTGCTTGTATGGTTGGCAGCGAATTACTGCATATAGTCACGTTCCTACTTAAATACAACAGTACTGAAATAAATCCAAGTAAAATCGACAAACTTGTATTTTAAATAATAAATATACTTTTATTTACCAAACTATATAGGTTCGTACCGGCTACACAGTTTACCTTAGACGCGCATTCATTAAGTGAAATGTCCAATGAGTTTATTCGTTTCCCTTCGTTATTCGTTACGTGCGGAAAGATACAAATTGTAGGAAAATAGAAATTTTGCACGACTTTTTTAGTGCTCACGTTCTCCTGAGCCACCTATAAGTGCAAATTTAGCGTTGCACCCATAAACAATGTATTTAATCTGCCCCTGGACTGTGGAGTAGGCAGCTTTCTTGGCGGCGAACTAGGTAATGTACAGTGTGTTTCGATTCAACACAGAACTGGCAAGTGGGCTGCCTACCCACCCGCAACCGGCTTGAATTCTGCTCGCGGCGCGCTAGCGACGGAGCTACGTTCGATTTCACTGGTTGCCGCCTTCTTACGCAGCATTCTAAACGGTTTAACTCTTTCAACATATATTTACACAGACTTTGGAATATGTTTCAA
>PNEQ01114138.1:0-32236 GCA_003012365.1 Medauroidea extradentata
ATGCATTACAATTTTTTCTTAGTTTTATATTCAATATTTATGTTCAGAAACCCTTTAAATAGCACCAAATTGCATGTTAACATTCAAATTTTCCCGGGGGAGGGCCCCCGGACCCCCCGCTTTAATGGCAGGTACCAGTGGAAAACTTCCTGTATACATGTTTGCTTACATAACCATCCAATCCACGCCTCGCCACTGGACTCACGTGCACATCGGCAGTTCTGTTTCAAGGTTATTGGCAGTGTGTCTTTGTTCAGACACATTTCTCATTTTACTGCACCAATCAGAATGAGATTATTGTGAGTCTGTACGTCTATAATTTGCCAAGGCAAGTGAGAGTAAAATCATCCAACCACAGACGATGTAGCAGAGCTGCAGGTGTGCACATGACGCATCGAAACCAAATGTTGCAAAAGTCTTTTCGCCATAAAATCGTGGCTCTACCAATCATACATGTCACAAGAAACTGCAGTGTATTCAAGGATATGATGGCACAAAATATTAAAATATTTTCGTGATATACCATCATCTAATCATATTACATAAGTGTAGGTCGGAAAATGCACTATTTCTCCGCTACAGTTCACAGTACAGCTGCACAGTGCGTATAGCGTGCTGGTTGGATCATGTTACTGTGGAATGCCATTGTAACCATTATTGGTAGGGACCCTTGTTTTTTTCGCGAAAACAATTTTGCTCCAGTTTGTTTAAGTGTCCTACGTGCACATGTGCAGTTATACGTCGTGGTTATTGGCAGCGTGTTTATGCGAACAACCGTATTTCATTTGACTGTGCCAATTACAGTAACGTTCTTGCAACGCCTCGCGACTGTGATTTGCCGCTAGAATCCCAAGGCTCGCGAGAGTTAAAATAGCCAATCACTGGACCTGAAGCAGAACTGCAGATGTGCACGTAAGGCACTGAAACAAAGTGAGGCAAAATTTTTTTTCGCGAAAAACAAGGGTCCCTAATTATTGGCAACTACATACCAGACGAGTCGTATGAAACCGGACGGTAGGCAGTGTCCGATATGCATTGTTCTACACTAACGTTATCCAACCCGCGTGCCATAAGTCACGAGACTTGTAGTACAGTAACGATGAGTTTTAGGGCCTATGCTCATGGAATCTCTTTTGTTCCTCTAGATCTGAGGATTGCTCACCCGAAATAACTCTGCAACATTCCTTATATGGAACTGTATCGTGGACGCATCAAGTGTATTCCCAGAGAAAGCGGAGGTTGTGCGCAATGGTGTTGGTGGACGACGTGCATGTCACGTTAGCCCCACGGACTAACTCGGCCACGTAACTCTGGTGCACGAACTTCGCAGCTGTCGGGACTTGTTGGCGACTGACGCATCGACACAGCTGATTAGCAGCTTGGTCGGCGATACACACCGCCACTCGCGAATGTCGTAAGTAGGCTCCTCCGATAACGACGCCGGGCGTCCGTCTGCGCCGCTTTGTCTTCAGCCGTTACTTCCTGCTAGTTTTGCTCTAACGGGGGTTTTTCACCTGCAACGGGTTTCTAGCAGTTTTTTTTTTAAATATATTTTCTCATTTAAGGGGTAAAGTGTACGGTCAGAATAATATGTTGGTTTGTGGACATATTGCTCATGATTTGTTGACCAAACTTGTGTTAAAAGACAAAGTACGAAAACGAAGGCACCTGTGCCTAATATGTCGCAGTTCTCAATATGACCCACTAGTCACCATCGTGTGGTAATGCCGAGATCGATGTGGGATCGATACACACTACTGTCCAGTATGAACATACTGTCTTAACATCATCCATGTGTTATAATTAATGACTTGGGCACACATGATTTGTGAAAATTTAGCGGGCCATATTTGGTACAGGTACCTTAGCAATCCCAGTGGAATTTAGTCCTTTTTTACTGTATTTATATTTTTGTATTTATTTAAACAGCAAGAATTGTGTAGAGGTGTAATGAGTTCACAGAACACGAGGGAGTAAACTTGGAACTTCCGCCACGCTCTTTAGAATTCTTGCTATTTGGATAGAAACAAAACAAATAAAACAAAAACTGCTGAATTTCACTGGGATTACTATTTCCTGGTTTTGTACTTTGTCTTTTAAGACCAGTTAGGTCAACTAATCATGAACAATGGTCGATGTTCACAAACCAATACATTCTTAATTGTAAACTCTCATTGCAACAATTATTTAAAAATCTCATCGTGTACGGTCATCTATAGTTAACTATTTTCCCTGCTGCATGTATTCTTGAAGGGATATCAACTTTTTTTTTTGCCATTTAATGCTAAATGTTAGTCTACTACACCTTTTACATTCACTGTCAGATATTAAATTACTCCTACATTATCTGACATTTGTTGGAAAATCTTTCTTATCTTCCAACAAATGTCAAATGATATGGACGTGATTTGTTGTCTGTAGGGACGTTAAAAATTTGCGTTTTCGTTTAGATGCAAGCTAGACTTAAACAGCTGTAATATCGTGTAACTTCCGCAATTGGCCCTTGACTTATCTGACGCATCTTGCAGGGCGCCGAGCCAATAGCTAGAGGCAAGATTATTTCCCGTATTGATTCTGGGTCAGGTTGAATGCCAATATTGTATACTTCATTACTCTTTCTGTGATTAGACAGCTGATTTAACACATCTTTGACGGCTGCAAGCCAGTGATAATAAGGACACAAATCGTGGTGGTAACACGCGTTACTGTTAGAAGCCAATAGATATTTGACTTTGGCCAGTGTGTGTATAGGTCTGAGAAGTCTTAGGCTGCCATTAACAGAGAAGCAACTAAATTCAGGTGTACAGCAAGCAGCCAATGAGCAGTTGTTATTCGCTTCAGTAAACACATATTATTGAAGGCTAGTCTTCAGGTCAGCTAACACTGTAAAAATGTATAGTTGACTAACATATAGCATGACATGTCATAAACGTTGATACGCCTTTAGGAATGCTTGTAGCGGGGAAGATACTGTAAATTAAAGATGGCCGTGCATCGTCCCCCGTTACTAGAGAGCTGCATATTTCCCGCTATTGTCTGACAGCAGTCTGTACTGCACGTTACTGTATGCTCGTCTGACTTCTGTTGTCCCGCAGTTTGTCCGGCGCGCCTTGTTAGACCTCTTCAATCAATTAGACAAGGTTAACTATAAAATGCCCCCTAATCTGTGATACGTAGGGACCTGAAATATTAGCGTTTTTTAAGGGACACGCTATAATTCCATCAGATATAAGTTCGTGCTCCTTTCACAATTGCCCGTTTACTTACTTGACACTTCCTGGAAGTAGCTGTGCCAATAATAACAGTGTAACTAAATGTAGTACAATTTAAGTGTGCCAGCGAGCAGCCAATGAACAGCTGATGTCTGCTTGAGAACACACATATTCTTGGAGGCTAGCCTACAAGTCTGTGAACCCGCCAATTTTTCCCGTCTCTAGTAATGCGGGTACACAAAGACATAGAGCCAATGACGTCATGGATTTGGATTAGTATAGGCCGGTCAATTCTAAGCCGTTGCCAAATAATAACGCTAAATTTTCACGTGTGACATTACATTTTTTCTGGTTTTGCTACAGTCTGACGTTGTACTCTTAGATTTACTCTATTTTGATTCTGACTTCGATATTGGCGTGGACGAAATAAGCGGCGATGGCCGTCTTGGCCGTAGTTTGTTGTCTCCGTCTTCTACCAGCTTCTTCCTGAACCATACTTCTTCCCCCTTTCTTTCTGTAACTTTGTGTACGTATGAATATGCATACACTTCTCTTTTGCTGTACTGTGGTCTGTGTCGAAATCGGCATACACTGTAAGTATGTCCTAACTTCGTTACAAACAACAAAATATTATATACACACCAGGTTATGCAACCCCTATCCAAATTTACATCAATGAAAATTCAGCATAAGAAATGTTTCAACTGAACATGACATTGACTAAATGTCGTAAGCTCACAAAACTATTCTAAATGGGTCTATGTGACTTTAAACATTTTGCATTATGGCGTTTCGTCACTATGCATGTCTGCAAGATCATTTCGGAATCGAGTGTTGGCGTCAGTAATTCCTTGTATCAGTTTTTCTTGTGCATATTTTACAGTGTTCTCGGCTCTCCAGGCAGTCCTGTGAGGTCAGGAGACCTCCGTAAGCTGACGCCAATGATCTCAAACAAGTTGCTAGTGATGCAGTGTATTGTTCTCTCGATAAACGTTGTCGTAAAAAGCCGAAAAGTGTTGGTATTTATTTTTTAATTTAAATACTATGATACAAAATTCAGGATAGTTTTATTAAGAAAACTTTCTTAAACAACAGCAAAAAAAGGGGGAGGGAGGATTTTTGAGGAAAAACCAACTCGAAAACCGTATGAAAATAAGATCTCATATGACTCCCAAGTAGTTTTAGTATTCTGCCCCCCTGTTCTATAATCGACATATTTTTCTTGTCCTAAAGACGGGGGTTTACTTAATGTACAATTACATTAACTTTTATGGGAACGTATTAATGTTAGAAATGGACTACTTAATTTCAAATATTTAGATTTTTTTTTGGAAAATAGGTATTAAATGGCGTCAGTTCTGCTTGTGGAATGTGCATGTGTATTGGCAGTCTTGTAAATCGTGGAAATTCACAAACTTTTCAATTCCCGCTACGGAGGCAGTGTGTTCCTAGCCCCTCAACAACATGGAAAGTGGTTAAACCAACTTACTAGACTTACTGGCTCTCCAAAGTTACTGCGGCTATGACTGTATCTTTGCTGCTCGGATATTAACTATCTTCAGCGTCCTGTTTGAGCCACGATACAAAAGAAGAGAACTGCAGTCGTCGTCATCCGCCGAATTATATTTTTCTATTTTTATTTCGTGAAAGAAATTTAAAATCTTCTACAAACAATCTTTAAGTTATACACCCTACTTGACGTGTTTTGCGCGACTTCAAGGAGAGCGTATTTTATCTCGTACTCGTCTCTATAAACTGAACTGGGAGTCTGTCTTCACGCCAGCAGCACTTTTCTATAAGACATTTGGTGAACTAATCATTTCATGGAGGGGTATAAAAGATTTAGGCGTACTGACCATGCCGATGCCTTTTTTTAATTTATACTATAGCTGTTCGTACCTAAAAATGACCGCGAAAACAACAATTTTTGTCATTTTTGCCGAGAAAAATGAGCCGTATGCTGCGGGCGCTTAAATAGGTATCGTCCACCCGTGCATCGTTCTTTGAATACTATTTGTAACTATTATTTATGGCCCGAGTGCCAGCAGTCCTTCCATTCGCCCGCATTGCAGTCTTACTTGCAAAAGTCATGCAGTGCTTTTCTCTTTGCCTTGCGTGTGCATTGGATGCTGGTCGGCGAGCAGTGTACAGACCTCCGGCCGTGGCAGGATTATTCGAGAACTCTTTACCGTGCACGAGTGATGTCTGCTTAGGAACAGCATTCAAAGAATTATTATATCTAGAGATGACGGTTTATCGCGGGAAAACTTGACTGTTTACTAGATTTCAACACACATTCATCTTACCATAAGATAACTGGCTGTAACTTGTACTTGGAACTGTTGCCCTATTTAACTGAGCCAGTAAGAATCCAGATATTGTAATATTTGATGCCTGTTATTGGTCTGCAGGCAGCTACGTTGTGTCAGAAGTGGACAAGAAAATTTCGCGAATACAATGACCTGCGGGTTACAATCCATTGTCCTATGCGTACACAAGTCTCGTCTATACGTTAATTGTCTGCTGTCGTCGTGTATATCAACTAGTGAGCAAATGGTCGAAGCTTGAGTATGCATAGGACAATGGATTCTATCCTACAGCTAATTGAATTCGCGAAATTTTCCTGTCCGTAGTCATAAGTATATCACAGAATCATATATGTTGCAAGAAACTACAACGTTTTCAAGTGTATGTTGGCACAAAACATTTTCGCGATATACCGTCATCTCTAATTATATCCAATAGGCAGGCCGCGCCATTGCCGGCCAATGGGAAACGTAGAACTAGTCTAAAGCCTACATCCCTTTGGAGTCAAGTCTGCTGCCAGAAAATAATGCGAATTTCGCACGTTCCTAGTGATAATATATTTATAACGTGACTGTCTTTAAATAGACACTACCCACGCGTGTTGAGCACCTTCGAATAATAGTTTATCTACCGAAGGTATGCGCACTGTTTAGGCAACCCGGACAGGCCAGGCGGCACCGTTAATAGTGTGTGGTAGATAAAATAAACGCTAAAAAAGCTAATTGGAAGCCACGTATTTTTGAATGTCAATATGGAAAACTGCAGAACAGCAAGCCGAGATAATTATGTTTGCCAACTTTATGAGCAAACATTTACCCAAAATGATACATTTGTTAAGCGTTATGTGTAGGAGATTTTTACGCCAGAGTGTGTTCTTCAGAAATTCGTTCTCAAGAATATATTTTGGTAGAAATGTTGGCAAACACTATTGCCTAGGTTTGCTGTTTTTTTTTTTGCATATAGACTTCGAGAAACCAACAATTTTAAACTGATGCTTTTAGCTCTGAATTATGTACCATGATGCCCTTGTAAGCTTTTTGAGTTAATTTACAGGCACGGCATTAAATTTGAGTTCTAAATTCAAATCATTTCGCTTATTTAATTTGTGATGTTATTGTTGACAGTTTGCGTCCATTACGAAAATATGGAGTTAAGTTCACTGAAAGAAAATTTTGTAGGAAGCGTTCCCTGACAAATTATTTTGTAGTAAACACAAAATAAATTTTTAGTGACCGCAATGATGTATTGGTGACAACAGAAGTTTTTGTGGTGAGCACAAATTATTTTTTTTTTTTTCAGAGTGAATACCAGCAACATATTGTGTAGCTGCCACAAAATATTTTTAAACGTGTTTTGTGATCCTTTCGTGGCAGTTAATAATACCGCACGAAAAATATATTGGAAATGTACCATGAAAAACTAAGCAGTCGTGTTTACTGGAGATGTGACGTGATAATCAGTGTATCCAACTTCCGAGTCCTCATGATCTTAAACACAATTTAGTAGGGACCTGCAAAATGCGCGTTTTTATTTGGTAACAGACTAGACTTAGCAGTGCTATATATAGGCCTATATACACAATATTATTACAGTATGAGATGACACTCCGTAGCCTCTATGTCAGCTACGTGTGTGACCACTTTATACAACACAGGTTGGTTACTCAAACATGCAACTTTTAATTATTGGACAGATGCATTTCACCCGGCAGACCACGGCACTGTTTGCATATGGGGGGGGGGGGAGTTGGACGAGTATATAACCATTTGGAGTCCAGATTGGTGGCAAGAAATAACGTGAAATTTTGCATGTCTCTACAAATTGGTAGAGACCTGAAAAATTCGCGTTTTATGTTATGCGCAAGCTATAATTCCAGCAGATGTCGTGTCGCTTTCACAATTGGTCATTGACTTATTTGACACCTCGTGTAAGTCGCTGAGGCAATAGTAAACATGAAACAAATACAGGCCCATCTCACAGTGTCAGCGAGCAGCCAATGAACAGATGCTGTTTACTTGAGTCCTCATATATTCTTGGAGGCTAGCCCACACGTCAGTGAACCGGAGCATTTTCCCGGTCTCTACAAATTAGTATTCGCGCTGAGCAGCGCGGCACAACTGCGATTTGCGACTGAGCAGACACTACACCTCCACATTTGGACAGGCATGCCAAGTGGACCGCACCGAAGCTAGCTGGAATTCGAAGGCTACGAGCCTTTCTCGTGGGGATAAAAAATGGGTATGGCCAAGACGACGGGATGTTTTCGTAGGAGTGACGTGTCCTTATAGGGCACAGCGGGCCTCCACGTGGGAAAGCAATCAGAAAGGGGAAGCAGGGATGATGTAAAGCGCAGACGGAGCGTTTAAACATCAGCCTTGTACGGTAGGTTGTGATTTCCAGATCGGTACTAAGACATGACTAACCAAGGTTGGAGTAGCACAGATTTTTAAATAAATTTTCAGATTCAGGGCGTTTGGGACGTTCCAATTAGTATTTTATACGGTAAACTGACCATATGACGGTCATGTATCGAAGGTATATCGCGAAACATTTTTGTGCCAACATACCCCTGGAAACACTGTGGTTTCTTGCGAGACGTTTGATTGGGTGACATATGTCTGATACAACGTAGCAGTCGGCAGACGAATAATATGTATCAAATATTACAATAGCGGGATTCTTATTGGCTTATTCAAATAGGGCAACAGCTCCACGTACAAGCGAGAGCCAGTAATATTTTCATAAGCTGAACGTACGTTGAAACACAGCAAACAGTCGCGATAAACCATTATTAGAGACACTGGAAAATCGCGGGAATAGTTGACTGTTCGCTAGGCTCCAACGTGATGTATATAACACTGAATGTTTTGTATCAACATTGGCTGTGGTTTATTTGTAACATTTTTTTCTCTCTACAACAGGCCCAGTTAGAACTGCACAGCTTGGACACATAGCGTGTGTGATTTGTCCCAAAACTGTTCACACGTGTCACGGTTAATATAGTACAGTTTATTGGAGAGACTATTTTAAACATTTTCGCGATTTTCCAGTGTCTCTAACCATTATCTCTAACCATGATATAATATCGCAGGAAAAATTGACTGTTCGCTAGACTTCAATGTAATGTATACATTTCCGACGCTTTTATTTCGTTACTGGCGAGTCCATATTTGACTGGGCCAATGATAACTCTGGTGCTCTACGGCTGGACGTCTGTGATTTGTCTGTAAACAACTAGGCTGTGCCACATATCCGCCGGCCAATAATACACGACGCAGGACGCTACTGAGCAGAAAACATTCTCGTGATTTTACACCATCTCTAATCATGATAAACCGTACTGCGGGCTTCAAAAAATTGTGAAGTCTATGTACACTGAGTTCACTATGTTACCAACAGAGAGCAGGCATGTATAGTTCCGGCAATAGGTGACCAGTATATCAAATATAATATCACTATTAAAATATTTAACATATTTCTGTTACTTAAGTTCGAAGTCTTACTGTCACGAAGTAGTGTAGGTTTACTCTATTCTTGTGGAATTTTTGGTGTTATTAAACGCTAAAAGGAGTACAATTTTCTTAAAGGAAAACTATGTTGTTGTTAAATACTTATAATGTAATTAGCTGGCAAAGTCACAATTTTTACGTTTATGTACATCCGATGTAAAATAAGTTTACTAAAACACTTCGATGCAACTTTGTAGATAAAATTTCTGCATCAATGGCTATATTCGAAGGTCCATGTATGTTTTTTTTTTCTACGTAGAGATTTTTTGACATTTTAAAAATGTGAAAATTAAATTAAAACTTTGCATTGGCTACACAAAAATGTCCTAGTTGTGACTTTGGGTGTAAATATTTTCCAGATATACAATAGAAATAAGTTTTACTTTGTAAAATTATACTTGTTTTGGTGTTTACTTATCGACCATAATTAGAGACCTGAAAAATTCGCGTTTTCTTTCAGGCACAAGCAATAATTCCAGTAACTGTAAGTTGGAGCTACCTTCACAATTGGCCGTTAACTTACACCACCTTGAAGTTGATGAGCCAATAATAACAATGTAACTAAATGCTGACCCATTGCACTGTGTCAGCGAGCAGCTAATATCTGCCTGAGTGCACATATATTCTTGGAGGCTGGCCTAAAAGTCAGTGAACCCGCGAATTTTTCCGGTCTCTAACCATAATTCTTCAAAAACGAAAAATAAGGAGCAGGGTGTTGCCCCACGTCCATACAAATACTTGGATTTACTGTCTAGATTGAACTACTCACAATTAGTATATTTTCTTCATAATCTACCAAGTGAGACGGTATAACGCAACCTTATCCTACTGCTAGAGATGATGGTTTATCGCGGGAAAACTTGTCTATTTGCTAGACTTCAACATACGCTCTGCTTATGAAAATATAACTGGCTTTCGCTTGTACGTGGAGCTGTTGCCCCAATTTGACTAAGCCAATAAGAATCCTGCTATTGTAATATTTGATGCCTGTTATTGGTCTGCAGACAGCTACGGTGTGTCACTGGTTTCAAGGCTATGTTGGTGCAAAAAATTTTCGCGATATTCCATCATCTCTACCTACTGCATACATATGTGTCGAGATGGTGAAATTTCGCGAATTCAACGACCTAAATGTTAGAATCAAATAAGCTATGCATACTCAAGTCCCGACCGTTTGTCCACTAGCTGCAACTCAGAGGAACTACAGACAAGAACTAGTAGACATGGCTTGAGTATGCATAGGATATTTGATTCTAACATGCAGGTAATGGAATTTGCGAAATTTCACCGTCTCTTCAGATGCGGCATGGTGGTAAAACACTGTTCTCGTATTTCGAAAGGCCAATGTTAAATATCCGGTTCGGCCTGCTTATTTTCAGTTTTCCACAGTTACCTGAAAATACCCCATGCTAAGGTTGGAATAGTTCCTCACTTAATTCTATGACTGATCCTTTTCCTGTTTCCAATTCTCCAAACGCGTCTTCAAAAATTTACGAGCTGCAGTAGGGTAGGTTACCAGTCACGTGACTAGGTTTCGTCACCACCAGGATCTTGATGAACACCTGAATGTTGTTTAGTGTTTTGTGATGGCAGGAATTTAAAAAAAACTTAACATATTTTACTCTTGTTTAAAATATTTTCCTAAATGCGACGTCCACTGTACATTGTTTAAGTTACATGATAGTTTACTTATATTTAACTTATCACATTCGTTTCACGCTTGTTTATTCGATATTTTGAACATAGTGCATTCAGTGTTACCCCGTTGTGGTTTTCGTTTTGTGTACTGTTTAAAAAATTTTTTTCGCGCCAAAAGGCGAGTTTCATCTAACTTCCGTTTACCCTACTCGAGAACAGGACATCGGCGCACCCAGGGAGTGTGGGGGGGGGGGGGAGGCACTTTGTGGCACATGCCTCCCATAAGGGGCCAAGTTTTTAACTTTTTATATTAATTTGTGTGTGTTCTGCGTGTGCATGTATGTTGAAAGTAAGCAAGCAAATTGTGTTGAACATGTTCCTGAGCATACTTCCGGTAGGCCTATACTGTAACGTATAAGAGCTTTGTCGAGATCCACCTATATCTGTAGTTTGCAGAATTTGTTGTTTATTATATCTTGTGACTCATCTTTCCCCAACCAAGCCAAAATCATGGGTCCGCTGATGGAGCAGGGTAAATGCGAAGTTGATCGAGAGGCTGTCAAGTGAACATTCGAACACGGATAAACTTCACCCGGGTTATGTTTAGAACACAGAATGAAATTTTGGCTTACCTGCCCTACTCTCAAGTAAGGTTAATTCTACTACAGGATAGAATGATAAATGTTAAAAGTTTGGCACAGGAAAAATTTCTGTCGCTTGAGCGCTTGTATCGGTAAAAAAGTGTAAACTTCACCAATCACAGAGCTCTCTTGAATTTTAAATAAAATTAAGGTGATAATTAGAGCCCGGTAATTTTCGCGAAAAGAATTTTGCAGCACTTTGTTTCAGTGCCTTACGTGCGCGCCTGCATCTCTGCTATGTGGTCAGTGATTGGATGCCGTAACACCCAGCGTGTGGAGGTTAAACCCGCAAATCACAGACGTGATGTGTGACAGTTATCCGTGTACTGATTGGCACAGTCAAATGAATAACGACTCTGCACAAAAACATTCTGTCAATAGCCATGAAGTTGAACGGCAGGTGTGCACGTAAGACACTGAAACAAAGTGGGGCAAAAATCTTTTCGCGAAAACTACCGGGCCCTAGTGATAATTTAAAACGCGAAAATGGTTCCTTTTCACTTTAAAATTAAATTAAATGACTCCTATCATTTACAAGTCAATTTAAATGTAATTGTACTACAGTTTCGTATTTATCTGGTCCCTTAGCGATAGCAGTGAAACTAGCGGCAGAATATTTCCCTGTGCCAAACTCTCCCATAAGAACACACATCTTCTTTCTAATGTGTGGTAGAATTAACCTTATCTCAAACGCTGACGAAATCGCCTTTAAGTTACTATAATGAATTCGTCAAATGTAAGTTATCAACTTTCCTACCTGAGCTATAATGTGTTGCGGCAAATTACGATAAATTCCTTATTTGACGAAACTGACGCGCATTCGTATATCTGTGAAAATAAAGCATACTTTTAGGTATGTCGCTATAAGTACAAATATTCAGCAGGCATTTTATGCACATGATTTTCGGGCCCCTCGAAGTTGCTGTAAGAAAGGCTTTTCTATCCAGACTACCATATCTGGGAAAGTACCTCCCGAATTCGAAAAACACAACGATAGATTCGATCTAAACCATACTTCTCACAAATAAAACGATACTCAATTTTCTTCACCATCATGTTTATTTTTATATTTGTACCAGTTTTTTTCTTTGTTTTAGACACAAATTGTGACCAAATTTTCCTCTTATAAAATATATTTATCATGCATGATATTTGCGTAATGGCTTGTTAAAGCAAAAATTTGCATGTTTCCGTTTTTAGGGCGACATTAAAACCAACTCACTTACCAAAGTGAAAAAAATCCACAGTGAATAACAATGTTGTAGGCTACAAATTCAGCTATGTTAGACCACAAAATAAAATATTTTGTGTTAAAAAAATATTGAATTTTTTTTAAATTTAGTTTTTAATTTCAGCATTTTCATTTAAATTAAAAAAAAAAATGCTTTATTTTTACTTACGTGACATTGTAGCCTGCGACGTCTTTATTCACTGTGCATTTTTTCAGTTTGGCATGCCAGTTGGTTTTAGTGTAGTCCTTAAAACAGAAACATGCACATTTTGACTTTAACAAGCCATTATGAGAAAATTTTGAGAGATAAAAAATTTCGTAACAGCCAAATGTAGTCACATTTTGTGTCTAAAATAAGATAAAAAATATTTGGTACAAATAAATAACATAAACATGGTGATGAAAATTGCGGTAGGCCAAAAGTACCATAGGAAAATAATAATAGCAAAACAGGAGAGGCTTTCGTGTAGGCCATCTGTACCCTTAGCGCTCAATCGATTTTGTGCACTACACACGCGTAGTCTCTAGTGAACCACCTTAATGGGGAAGTAGTGTCGCCATTTAGTACCTTGGTATTTTTCATCATTCTTGTTCTAGATTCATCTACGAAAATTAAACTACGTTAGAGCATAAAATATGTACTGATAGAATTTTGGACGTCAGTAGCAATTGTGTGCTAGTTCTGTTAACGGCATCTGAAACAGTCCAAATTAATTAATTAATATTCTACCGCGGGGTCGTTCCTACACTAAACTATTGAACACATCCCGTCACTACTAAATTTTCATAAACAGCAGACAGTTACTCTGTGCTTTAACGTAGCCAGCATTTTAATATTGAAACTCAAACGCAATTTGTTCATAAAAATTATTACATTTCAGTTCACAGCTGTCCTTTAAGTCCTACTATGCTTGTCGTCTGTTGCCTTTACATTTATCTCCCCAGAATATCTGACCAGCATTATAACTTTTTACGGACTAATGTAATGGTAAAATTGCTGCGAAAACTGCGAGTTCATGATGAGAAACGTTTAAAAATAGAACAGATTTTAAAGAGAAAATAATTAAAATCAAGCTTTACTCGTGGTTTTTCAGCATGGGCTAGTAATAAAGTTTATGTATGAAAATCACTGTTATGATTTTAGCACTTGCGGGCTATTTTCGGAAATCTCAAAGAATGAAGCGTACACCGACTAGTATAAAAAGCAAAGTGTATTTCCTTCGTAGTTGTTTAATGTCGCCAACATCTTCCACCACTGAGTAAAGGTGTAGCCTATTAGGTCTGGATATTTGTAATGCTGTTTTGAAATCACAGTCCAGCAGCGAGCGTCTACCCGTAATGATGGTCTGTAGCTGTTTTCAGTTATTTTAACTATAGAAATTCGGGTCTAATTTATCCTTTCCGTCTATTGTGCATTGCTTTGTTTCGCCACATTTACCTCTGAAGAAGTATGGCTCAAATAATAGTATCTATGCGTAGATCAGAGGTAGTGGAAACTTTTTTTTAATATCAAAATTTTACATTTCGTACTCTCAAATGTTTAAAAGGAGTAGCCTGTTTCGTTGGCCGTTGAATTGAAAACCAGAAAAAGGGAACAAAATACACTTACACGTGAGAAAACTGGCTTGACCAATAGTAGGAGGAGTAATCTATGACGTGTAATGTATATTCCCCTTTCATAAAATAAAAAGTTACGTAGTTCAGCAGTGCATAACGAACATGCCAAATGGCGAGGGTAGAAATCCGTTAACTGGCGTGCAGTCTTCTGGTCGATAACTTGCCGCTTTGAGACAATCGGTGGAGACCCTATAATTTTATGTCGTAGGCTAATATCTGTGACGGCGGGTTGTACCCGGCTATACCTATATATATACTACCTGCCCCGACAAACTTTGTTTTGTCACATAAATAACTTATTGTAAGTGTGTAAGGATGTGGTATATAAGTGAAAGAGGTCTAATAACAAAGAAATTAATAAATAATAATAATACAGCAGCGACACCTGGTGGGGATAGACTGGTATCAGCTCATGGGGATAACTTATCAATTATCACTTACACAGTTATCGACCGGGTTCTAAAATTATTAAATTAAAAATATTTACTAAACAATAGCACTTAGGAGTATAAAAAATAGATAAAAACCTATTCGCAGACCTACCGAATGTATATACAAAATTTCATTGAAATCGGTTAAGCAGTTTCGGAGGAGTAAGGAAACAAATACTGTGGCACGAGAATGTATATATATATATATATATATATATATGCATACACACATAAGCTAGGATTATCATGCCTAAAAAGGACCGCAAATACACCCATTTCCGCAATTTTAAACCTCAGGAAAATGAGATTTAATGATTAAATGAAGATTAATTAATGAATGATCTGAAAAGGATATATACGCGTGTATCGTTCTTTGAATTATATTTCTGAGCAGACGTAACTCATGTAAGCCTACGTTGAGTAGTTTTCGAATAAATTTGTGTTGGTCAAAGCTCTACACACCGCTCGGTGATTTTGGTAGGCGGCCATCTTAAGACTCGATATCATTAGCTAAATAAGGATTAGTTTTTGTTTTATGTTTTTTTATCTGACAAGGAAAATGTGAAATTTGCGGAAATTATTTTTACCTTGCGTTACAGTGTGGGCATAGCAATTGATTGAACTGTTAACTCATAAGTAGGATGCAACCTGTAGAGTAAATTATTTAAACTATATATATTGTAGCGTTTATTGTGGCCTAATTATACGTTAACAGTTAAATTGGCATGCCTAAAATGTATTCCAAGGTGAACAGGATCTTAATATTCTAGCTAATTTCACATTTTGTCTCAAAATAAAAATATAACAAACACAATGAATCAGTATGGTAAGTATTGCCAACTTAACAGCCCGTATCACTCCTCGTACTGAATCTTTCTTAATTTTTTCTTATTCGAGATTTATAGAATATTTATTTGAAAATATAACGACAGGGGCTTAGCTAATTACCATATGTTGCATTATACACATTATATCTAAGTAAATCGTAATTATGCAGCAATTATGATGACAAAAAAATTCAAATTTAATGTAAAAATTATCCGCTGTTAATAAAAGAGAACAACGCTCATTATTTAATACAGAAATACGCACATTATCGTAAAAAGTTATGTTCCTATAAACATAGACTGGCTACAATTTCTCCAACTTTTCAGTTATGAAACGAAAATTAGTGTTTTCTGCATAAGAGGTGATGAATCCTATCAAGGACATACAACTAAATATTACACACGGATTTAATTAAATTACTGAAATTTAAACAAAAATCCTTAATTTTCAGCAATTTTTTAAGTATAAAGGTAAACTGTACTGGATTCTTTATAACTTTAGGTCAATAGCCGGTAAATTATCTCAGTATACATTGTTTATTTTAAATAAGTCTATTGGGTTTCGATAGGTGTATGCTGCCATAATATAACCTGTATTCAGCTGTACAGACACCTATACATTTGCGTGTTTATGCAAACATTTGTAAAATACCATAAGCCAGCACAGACTATAATTCACTTCAAAATGGCCTTGCATGGTAGTAGTAGGCGTACTAGTACGACATACACATCGGTATGCACGCAGGTAAGCAGAGCAACTTAATAAAGTTGTCAAGTACAACAGTTTTGTTAATTATAATTTTTCATAGTAGGCTGGATTAATATGAACGGTTTTCGTGGAATGCCCCTAGTAGTTTTGTGCATGTCAGGAACTGTACTGAACATAATTTCGTTTTTTATGACACACAATATGACACAATCATGTCCTTAATGTAAGTGGTGTTATGACCATTGAACTTTTGGTGTGTCCATATGTAAGAATGTGATGGCTAAGTGAGAGTCCCTCATTGAAGCCTTCAAAGGGAATTGATCGACAGTTATGAGTTAGCAAGTATGTCTCATGACAGCACGGTGCAGAATGTTAACTACTGAAGTATGCTAATTGATGTTTGCTAAGAGCATTGTAGCATCAAGCCAGCCATCATAACCACTGTCATCAGTACAGCCTGACTTTACGAACTGACTGGATTATGTAACAACTGACAAACTAAATTATCTGCAATGTGCTCCGCTGTGTCACAATGTGCATGATACTTACAAGAATGTTTATCACAGCGGTACAAATATGTTTGTTTTATGGCGAAACACTTGACTCACATTCGGAATGTTCCGAATTAAATTCCTGGTAAATCCAGCTTAAATTTGATTTTCCTTGTTTGTTTCTAAATTGCTCCAGACGAATGCTTGAAATGGTTCTTCGATATAGGCCATAGCATCCTTTCCTCTGTTTCTGTTTGAGGCACTACTGTGCTTTCTTCTCAAATGACTTTGCCTCCTTCGATGAGATGGTAGGTCTTACTGCATACCTACCTCCCTACAAAGAAGTTTTTTTGTAACACACCTGCATCATTTTAGTCAAGAACGAGATGCATACTAAGAAACCATTGTCTTTGGTAATGAAACACGGGTTCATCATTACATACCAGACTACATGCGACATTAATACCAATCTAGCCGGCAGTAAAGCAACACTCTTGGCCTGAAATTTCATGGCCACTGCTTTCTGTGGTGTTCATCTTACATTTATGCAGCTTGGAGGACAATCAAGTAATATGTACTGTGCAAAGTTACGAGGATCAACAAAAGATGGACGGCATATTTTATTTAAATGTATCATCATGCCTTCTGTTCTAGATTATTTTTTCTTTAGAAAATTTAATGTCAGTTAAGGCATATTTAATTACTTCTAGACACAGTCATTGTCGAACAGCTTAGGCTTAAATCTGTTGTCATTCAGAAAACTAAGCAATAATTTACCGGCATTGATTTTACCTGGTTTTATAACTAAGAAACTTCCTAGCTATTGTGCTCTTAAAGAGAAAAATACCGTTTTTACAATACCTGCACATAATGTAAAACTGAATAAAATACAGAATGATTCATAAAATGTCCGAACTATAAGAGCTGATTAACCAGGATATGAGCCATATCATCACGATTCCTCTTGTATATTGAATAAAATTTATGAACCAAAACTAGTTGCTACGAAATGACTTCAGACCCCATCCCCTCCCTTACTCCTGTATCCTTTCAGGCAGTAATTCGCAGGAGGAAATCAGATTGCCTTCCGAGAATTTAGGTTCTTCATAAAGGTAATAACCGGACACTGTACGGGAAGCACAGGCATTTTGCAATCCTTCCAATGGACGTTAGATCTCCAGTTTGGACTACCGTGGACACATCTTGATGGAAGACATTACGGGATTATGCAAGAATATAAAATGTCTTTGGAAATTAATCAAAATGCAGAGTTTTATGGGGCGGGAATATTCAACGTGTCACACTGGAGAAATGTAGACGTCATTGAGGTCACTCTATACATAAGTCGCCGAAAGGGCTGTGTAGAAACGTAATGACAGGTGTGCTGTTCAATTCTGTAAATAAGTATTAAGCTATTTATTTACTAACTGTAGCACAATAAAGTAACTTATTTCTTTATTAACCTCTAATAATGTACGTAGATATTTGGCAGCATTCTGTTATGAGCTTCATTCAGAAGTCAAGGAAAATTAATATGGAAATTATTCTGGGTTTTGACCTCACTCTATTGAATTATACATTACTTCAAAAACTTGTGACGTTTTTTACATATATGAATTGATAAGTGATATGTGGTTGTACGGCAGGTGTTTGAAGCTCAAATGGTTTCAACATTATTTAAGTTTTGTCAGTATAGAGCCTTCTGAATTAATTGCAATTGTGCGAGTGTAAGAATAAATGTCATCAAACTGGAGTCACTGCAGTGAAACTCAAAACTTTCACAAACTGCCATATTCTGAACTTGTAAGTTCTGCAATTACGGAATAAGTGATTTAGTTATAAAAGTTATTATAAAATATAAATAACCATTATTTGCTAAACATGCTTGCGTGTGTATACATTGAATTGTTAAGTGTTAATGTCACATTGGCTGCTGCATTACCTGGTATTCCGTTTGACATGGCAGAACTTGCTCAAGCTAATCTGGAACACTGTACTGTATTGCTTCTCTCTAATTTCTCAAATATGTGTGCTGCATGTTGCCAATCATTGAATTTGGTCTAATTTATGAGCAAAGAAAATACTCGTAAAAATATATATATATATTATTTTAAAATTAAGGAGGTATACCTATACATATCGTATAGTTTGCCTCTTAGCTTCCAAATTTTTAATAATATTGACTAAATGGATCTTCACATAATATGGTCATCCACACATTGCACTAGAAACAGAGGGCAGTTAAACTGTTGACTGCCAAGTGATTTTTGGCATGTTTTTATCAAGAAATTTGGAATAAATTATATAGACATATAGTCACTGTTTTAGCGATATCTTCTTATTATAGAGACATCAGTTGTCTTGCGTAGTTAAATATGTTGACAGGCCAGTGTAAGTATCAAGTTACTGGTGTTTGGGAACGTTTGTACGAATCAAAGGATTGCTATGTGTTTACAGGTTTTGCATTAATAACTTCTACCATTTCAAGCATGAAATTATAAAACAGCGATTTTTATTATAATATATATATATATACCATAGTATATGTCTGCGGATAAATGCAGGCAACACATATGGACGCATCACAATGGTACAAATGGCAACACGTTTCGCACTAGCGTAGTTACAAACAAAGGAAAGAAGAGTGAGAAGTCTTATACAGTATCACAGTCGATGAGAGTTAGGTGGAGGATGTGCCCTCTCCGGGGTCGTCCTCTGGCTTGGTGGGCAGCGGGCGGTTGGCCATGCAGTTAGGCAGCTCGGAGTACACGTGCACGGCGGCGTCCGTGGGCTCAGTGTACTCGCAGACTGCGGTGCTGGGTACCTTGGTACTTCGCCCCGCCTGCAGGCTCTCGCCCAGGGCGCGCAAGAAGCTGAGAGGTCTCGGACCTCCTGCCCCCGCCCCAGCCGCCGTCGTCGTCGCCGTAGGTAGCTCCGTGTACACGTGGTGCTCCCTGTCGCGAGGCTCCACGTACTCGCACACCAGCGCCGGCCGCCCCCGCGCACCAGACGTCGCCGGCAGTAGTTTGTCGGGGGACGGCGCACGCGTCCCCACCGAGCACGTGGCCCGCGCCGGCCGCCGTCCGCCCGGCGACCCCGCAGGCGTCGCGCGGATCACGTCGTACACGTTCTCCTCGGCGTCGCCCCCGCCACCGGCCTCGTCCGCCGACGCGCTGTTGTTGTTGCTGCAGCTCTCCTCGATCTTGATGAGATCGTACAGCTGCTCGATCATGTCGCGTGCCTCGCCGTACTTGTCCGGGTCGTCGAGCTTCTCCTTGAGCGACTCGAGCAGCTCCTGCGTTAGCTCTTCGGGCAGCGTCTGCGTCCACTTGTTCTCGTAGGCGACGAGGTGGTCGGCCTCGTCGGGGCGGCGGCCCTGCTGCTGTTGCTGCAGCTCGGCGTACTCGCGCGCAGACAGCCGCGAGATAGAGCGCGCCGACGCGGCGGCCGCCAGTCGGCTGTCGCGGATGCCCTGGCAGAGTCGCGACAGCAGGGGAAGGAACGCGATGCGGGCGCGGGCGCAGTGGCCCCTCCTTCGCAGCCAAAGTCCCGCAGTGGCCAGCAGCACGGCCGCCACGCCGCACACCACAGCTACGAAGATCAGCCCTAGCACCTTCTTCTCGCGGTCCACCTCGACCTCGAGTCCGGCGCCCACCACGGTCTCCAGGCGCGACTTGTCGCACCTGATCACGTCGGCGGAGCCGCACACCAGGTCGGTGAAGTTGCGCGCGTGCATCGATCCTGCCGCCACGTTGAAACAGTGCGTGAGGGCGTCGCTGACGGCGCACAGGCTAGTGTTGAAGAGGTCGCGCGGATCGCCGCGACCGTCCGCCGCCACGTCGCGCATCCAGTCGCCCAGGTCGCAGCGGCACGCTTCCGCGAAGCTGTTGTCGAGCACTCGCGCCGCCAGCGCCGGGCTAGCCTCTGTCGCCTCGGCAACGAAGCCTAGCGCGCCGCGTTGCACGCTGCCCACCGTGTTCTCCGAGAAGCTGAACTCGTACGAGTAGACGCCCGCCACCGGCACGAACGGCACTGCCACCGCGTCCGTCTCCAGCTCTTTGAACACGTTCCTGTCCATGTACACGCGGTTCCAGTTCTTGAAGACGAGGCCGCCCGTGCGGATCCTGTCGAACACGTTGTCGTTGAGCTGCACCGTCGCCACTGTGATGTTGAGGGCGCCCCTGCTCACTTCGGATATACTGCCAACACAAAACACAACACACGTTACAAGCCGTCAACAACTACTCGCAACTACTTTCTGTCTCAAAGACTTGTCAAAATCATGTGGTTTTTACTGCAAGAAAGGTAGGGTAAGTGGGTTTTACGTCTCGTCGACAGCGAGGTCAATAGAGACGGTGACTCTTGGTAAAGTGGCAGGAACTGGGAGAGGAGTCGGTCATGGCCTTTTTGTAAGGACCCAAAAGATCATTCACCTCTAACGATTGCAGGAAACCATGGAAAACCAAAATCAGGATTGCAGGAGCCGGGGATCGTACCCAGGCCCTTTCGCATGTGAGTCCAACGTGTTACTGTTGCGTCACCTCGCTCGGTTTTTACTTCGTACACTGTTAGCACGAATAACTACTTTGGAATGTTACCACCTTATTTCTGTCACGTAACATAAAGTGATGCAAAATGCGTTTTGTACTTTCTATTATAATTTGTGTATAAAAAGTAGGTACTTTGACCACGTGACTTTGAAAGATCTCACTCAAGGAAGCACGTTGGTCAGTTATGGGCACATGCATCAGAGATGAAACACTGTTTACCGTTAGTTTATTTAACAACATACATGTAACACTGTCGGAAATACTTCGACTTCTCGGGTTAGTTTAACACCTAAAAGGACGTTGGGTCTTCCATGTCATTATTTTATATTTATGTGTAATTCTCGTCAGTCAGTAAACACTTTAAGGAATACAATTCTTACGAAGTAAAAATTTTTTTTGTTTTATATTTTTTTGGTGTGTAATTAGCTGTCGAAGTTACAATTTTAACGTTACTGTGTTAGCCATTTTAAGAAAAACTAAAACACTTCCTTACCATGGAGGTACAATTCATCTGTCACAGGCTATTCGAAGACGTATCCTAGATTTCTCCACGAAAAGTCTTTTGCCATTTTAGAAATGTCAAAAATCCATTTAAAGTTGGGTAAAATATCAGTGTTTAAATGTATTGAATTTTCGTTTAACTTTGCCTATTATGACTTTAAACTTCAGAATGGAGTATTTTGTTGTCACCCAAGTTTTAGATCGTCAAGTTGTTAACTTTTTTTTAATAATGACTACACAAAAACGTCAAAATAGTGACTTTAACAATTTATATAAAAAAATGCAACTAAAAATGTTCTGCTTTGTGAAATATTGTACCCCTTTTAGTGTTTACTTATTGACCAGAATCCCGAAAAAAAATTTAATAACGAGCTGAAAGGTATCCAACGTTCAAAATTTTATTAAAATTATAATTTAGAATTTGTAGCTTAGTTTCTGTGTATTTCTTCTATGCCATGTTATGGAGGCCACTACTCTTACGTTTGTATTAAAACGTCTTGGCTATAGCCTACCACATGTGTAATATGTCATTGGGCCCATTACGTTGTTGACTTTCTGACGTGAGAAAAGACTGCACATGAAATAATATATTCATTCAGGCTCATGGAAGTCTTCAGTTAACATATTCAGCTGTAACTTATTCAGGATGGTACACTGTTGCTGTGAACAGAGATTCGTAACGTTTCTGACAATACTCTTCACAAAAGCACATTTTGCTGCCATGAACGCAAGATTGCTCGCATTCTGAACAAAAAAAGTTAGTATAAACCTGGATGACTTTGGCCATATAAACAGGAGGAACTACAATACCACACACGAAATTGTTCTGAATTAACCAAAATATTTTTTAGACATTTAAGGAAACAAATATAAAATAACTTGATGCATGCCTAGACTCCGCAGTCTTGCAAAACAACGGAAAATCGTGTACAAGATGATTTATTCCAGATATTTTCCATAAACTCAAACTATGGAAAGTGTATCAGTAAGAGAATATTTTCGTAACAATGTCCGTGAATTTACAGAACTTGTAGAAAGCGTACAGTTCTTCTGTGCCTAACGAAAAAGATAACATGCCAATTATTTACGGCATTACACAATTAATGAAACAATTACTACTAGAGTTGATGTCTCATAATTCATGCTAGTCGATGTTCACACTGAACAACATTAAGTTGCATGGAGGAGTATGTTTCCTAACGCTGATTACACTAGGCTTTGTTACTCGTGGTACATCCGTTGTAAATATCTTAATTCTGTGCGTAAGTAACTGGTAAGACAGGGTATCCACTGATATACAGTTTTGGAATTCCCTGACTTTTCCCTGTTTTCCAGGTAATATCTGTTAATTTTCCCTGACCTATTATCGGCAAAACTGGTACTTTTTAAGGCCTGCATCGGCCATATGGCTAGTGTGATCGCTTCACAGTAACTGGTCACTCCTGTATTTTGCTTGTGAAAATAGTGCTGGGACTTTGATGAGATTTCTCAAGGATATTTCTTATCTTAATCCTGGTTAATCCCAATCTTAATCCTGGTTATTCCCAACTTCCTTCACCCTCATCGGTGATCAAGACCCAAAATGTTACAAGCTGTGGCTGAATTGGTATCTTTGATTCCATAATTTTACATCAACACAGCACACTTGAAATAAATAGCTTTAATGGAACAACATTAAAAGAATTGGATACATGCATTTGAATCACAGACTACATACTAAGCAACTCAATATGTTGAATAAAATAAGGAAAACTATTTTATGTAAAAAAAATTAAATCAGGTTTCCCAGCAGTGAATGTAATCAGAAGCTGTTACAAATTGATTCACTGCGATAGCTATAAATTTTAATAATTTAACTATTCAGTACTACAAAAATGTTTGTTCTGTGCTGTTTTGTATCATTTTTCCCTGACCCAAATAAAAATTCCCTGATATTTCCCTGACTTTTCCCTGTAAGATGAAATTCCCTGACTTTTCCCTGTTTTCCAGGTTTTCCCTGTCGGTGGACACCCTGTAAGATATAGGGCCTAAATTAAATGTGGCTGGAGGACGCCGTGTAGAGACATCTAATAATGGCGTTTAGCTGACTAGTGAGTTACGTCGTAGTGTTTTTGGAACACGTATTTATCACGATCAACTATCCTTAAGAGGCCTACCTAGATAGGTTGCGTTTGTTGCCGTTGGCCGACGTATGTAATGCATTGTCATCTCTCCGTGCAAGCTACTCAGATGGCGTGCAGTGCTTTACTATTATCCTTTTTCCTATGGGACTTTAAGCAGTGACCATATTGTTTAATTTGTGGCTAGCGTAGTTCAAAGTCTAACGATTGTTTCTATAGTTCTGTTAGTTGAATGCGGTTATTTTCCCAGATACGGCAGTCTGTAAAAGCCATTTTTAGCCATTTTGAGGGGCCCAAAAATGATGTTTTAAAATAAACGTGCAGAATTTTCGAAACTATAGCGACACAATTTGAAGTTCGTGTTCTTTTTGTAGATATACAAATATAATGTGCATTTAGTAGTTTCGTAAAAAAAAATCGCAACTCGCTGCAACGCATTTCAAGCGCAGGTAGGGATGCCCCTTAATGTCCGCAACCAGGCTTACTATAAAAATAAGCCGCACTCTTCGGATAGTCCGGAGTAGGACTTGTCAACACATCTCGAATTTCGCATAAATTATTTTGAAGCAGTGTTGCCAACTCTTGCTTCTATTTCCCTTAGATTAAAAAAATAATAATCCTTTGCGAAATAAAAAATCTCGTGCAGACACGCAACCAATATTACAGTGAGATGAAATGATCCGCCCCTTCACAACTCTACAGGGAAAACTCCTAATATGGCCACTGGTTTAAAGTACATCACAGCATGGCCGAAACAGGCGGTTTCAAACTACTACTATATTAATATCTGCGAAACTGTATTGGATCTTGCAGTGGGTCTTCCTACAAATTCCCATCAATAAAAGTATGGTTGGCATTTATGAATCCACAGAATACGTTTAAATTCAGCTAGCACGCATTTGTATAACTGCCAATAAAGTCTCGTAGAACATTTCAGTGCCAGGTAAATTCTGTAATTATGTTCGCAATGTAAATACTTAGGACAATAATACACATTAAAGAGAGGTTATTAAGTACATTAAAAATACTACGCACATTGGAAATACTATTTCCGAGCTAGGCTATAGCATACAATCTTCTCCTCAGAATGATAACAAAATAATTAAGGGACGTACAATGAACTTTGGTAAAAACTTTCCACCAATTCAATGTTAGGACCACCGTTTTAAGTCCCACAGTTCCAGAGGTTCAGCTGAAACACTGCACACCAGTTTACCATCTTGCCAATAAGAGCGATCTGGCACTATGCGCGCGCATCAGAGTAGTTCTTATCGCTCATTCGCTTCTGTGCCTCCAACTCGAAAAACAGCTTCATACAGACGGCGTTCAGCATCGCAGTGGTGATATTGTCGGTGAATATAAATAACTGGAGAGAAATTATGTAATCTTTAATGTGTTTCCTTACAAAATGGGCGAAAACTTCTAGTTGGATTTTACGATTGCTTTGGAATACATGAACACTTCCATTACAATACGTCTCGAACGTTAACCTATGTTACAATGCTCGTAAATTCCCGTAATTACACGTAGCGCGACTCCACATTAGTTCTTGGTATGTAGTGGCGATGGGGGTGCTTCATACGCGTGCCAGTGTCGCCCTTATTAGTTCACTTTTCCTGAAGGAATAGAGCAATAAGGGCGATAATGGTACATATACATATATTTACCTGACCTGCAGGTTTCTCGTTGTGCTGCTTTTACTTCAAGACTTTTAAAGTCGAACATCCTAATTATCGCTGTTTTTTTTTTAAAGCAAAATATTAAGTTATATAGTAAAACAATTTTCATGAAATGTATACGACGGTTTTACTATATCTACTCCCGTTAAGAATTCAAAAAAATATTATACGAAAAAACAGTTACCTAACTCAATTTCCTTACAATTGGGGAGTTATAGGCAGTTCGGAATATAGTGAGCACTCGAAAAAACCCTGCTAAAGATCTATTTCCAGCCAATTCGTATCTTTCCGCGTGTAACAGCTAACGACGGGAAAAGTCTAACCTCCTGGGACACGTCACTTTATGTTTGCGCGTGTAAGATAAATTGTTCAGTCGATAGGTACACATATAGTTTGATAAAAAATAAGTTTATTAATAATATAAATTACCATTATATCGCTGTCGGTTGATTTTGTTTCAGTATTGTTGTATTTAAATACGAATTAACACGGAACTATGTTGTGTTATTTCGTTGTCAACCATACGAGCAGTAAAGTGACTATCGGTAATGTTGAATTATATGTAGTAACAGCTAGTGATATTTTTCAAAGGTTAAATATTTAGTGTTCACTTTATTCCGAACGGCCTATAGTTACATTTCTTCAAAACATAAACGTTTATATTAATTATTTGCAGCCAAAGCCAAGTAATTAATATTTACAATTTTACCGGGTAATTAAGTGTCGAATTTATGTATTTATCAGTGATATTAAAATGGGGCATTAATTGATTAATAATGGTTTTCGGGGTCGCATCAGAAATTATGATTGACATAAAGCACACTTAAACCAAAATTCTGTTGCGTATTACTGCACGTCGTGACTCACTCTGAAGGAAAAATTTTAATCATAGAAATTAGTTACGGGACAAACATAAAAACCAAAAAGAAACTGCCCCCTTAAGAGTGTTGCCTGTCTGGAGCTGTTATACGCGTTGGAATATCAGAAACTCAGAAGCGATAAGGGCATCTAAGGCATAAACATCAAATACAGCATCACTATTATGCGTCAAGCACTGAACTACTGTCGAACCGTTTTTTATTTTAAGTCTTAAAGCTGTGTCCTGATACTTTTATTGGTGGGAAGTTTATAGCAAAGTTCAATATACAACTAAATTTTAACTTCAGTGATAAATGGAATGGAGGTTGCGTGTATAAGGACGTTAGATGTTTAACGGAAGAATTTTAGATGATTGGAGAAATGGATGTAGGAGACGTGTATGTACGAGAATATTTGGACACAGGAGATGTGGATGCAGGAGGAGATATGACTGCAGGAGATGTGGATGCAGGAGATGTCAATGTAGGAAGATACGTTGATGCAGGAGGAGATGTGTCTGCAGGAGAAGTGGATGCAGGAGTAGCTGTGGATGCAGGAGTAGCTGTGGATGCAGGAGTAGCTGTGGATGCAGGAGGATACGTGTGTGTAGGAACTGTGGATGCAAGAGATGTGGATTTTGTATGAAATGTGGATTTTGTATGAAATGTGGATTTTGTATGAAATGTGGATTTTGTATGAAATGTGAATTTTGTATGAAATGTGGATTTTGTATGAAATGTGGATTTTGTATGAAATGTGGATGCAGGAGGATATGTGGATGCAGGAGGATATGTGGATGCAGGAGGATATGTGGATGCAGGAGGATATGTGGATGCAGGAGGAGATGTGGATGCAGGAGGAGATGTGGATACAGGAGATGTGGATGCAGGAGGAGACGTGGATGCAGGAGTTGTGGATGCACGAGACGTTGGTGTACGAGTTGTGGATGCAGGAGAAGACGCTGATGTAGGAGTTGTAAATGTAGGTGATGTGGATGTAGGAGATGTGGATGTAGGAGATGTGGATGTAGGAGTTGTGGATGCAGGAGATGTGGATGTAGGAGGAGATGCGGATGTAGGAGTAGCTATGAGAGGTTAAGGTGTGTAAACACCGCGATGAATGCACTAAGTAGAAGTGAGGTGTATTACAGAAGTTTTGTGGGCAGACGGTATGTCCATGAAGGTGAGATGTGCAATCAGAAAGGTGGGAAATAATGTATGCAGGAGGAGTAGATGTATAAATAAGACGGCTCGGCGCTAGGTACTAGGAAGGATACGACTTACTTGGAATGCTGTACGGTGAGGTTAGTGACGCCGGCCTGCACGGCGCCGCGCCGCAGCTCGAGGATGTGCACGCCACTGAGCTGTAGCTGCTCGACGAGTGTCTTGGAGCTGAAGGCGCCCTCCTCGACGACGTGCAGCGAGGAGTCTTGCAGCAGCACGGCAGATAACGCCACGGCGCTGAAGGCGTCCCGCCTCACGACGCGCGCCTCCACGCGGGTCAGACGCAGCTGCGCCGCCGACGATGGGAAGGCGTGCGGCGGCAGCTCGGGTGCGATCACGTTGTGCAGCAGCACCTGCGGCAGAGCCTGCGGCGTCAGTGCAGAGCGGCGCTCCTCCCCCGCCCTACCCCAGCCCAACTCTACGTCTTCGTACTACCACTCACTCTCTTGTGAGTTTCATAATCCCTAGAGTAGCCAGCCTATATGCAGTGGCTGGAGGACTCGATACGGGTTCAATTCCCGACTGTGTCTGTCCCAGGATATTCGCATGTAGAAATCGTGCCAGACGATACCGCTGGGCGACGGGTTTTCTCGGGGACCTCCCGTTTCCTCCGCCTCTTCATTCTAGCACTGCTCCATACATCATGTCACCCCTCCTCAACTCTAAAGACCCGGATAGATGTTGATTGCTGATTAAAATGTCTTCACTTCACGACACAGCCCATAAAATGTTGCATAAATAAATAAATTTCGTATGAGGATACCGAGGGCCATGGTATTACTCACAGAACTGCAGAGGTACTTACAACTGTGCGCCCATAAACATCTGCGTGCCCTGAAGGATGACATGAGATGAGGCACTGGAGATCCCCGAGAAAACCTGTCGACTAGCGGCATCCTCTGGCACGATTCCCACATGCACAAATCCGTGGCCTGACCCCACCGGGAATCGAACCCGGATCGCCTTAGTGGGCTATAAAACACCGATGTGAGACGGAGTCGCGTACCCGACAACTCCGAGGATTTTTTGCTCGAATGCTAACATGCCAAATTCGCCTTACTATTGATAATCTGCAGCTCATCTGTAGTGATTTTGTTTTTATGTTTTGATGTAGTTGTCTGTGTGTTGTTTACAGGAGAAAATGCAGCATTGCCTTAACTACACCGTCAAAAATAAGCCAAATTAATGATAACACAAAACATGATATACGTAGTGAACGAAACACGTTATATAAGACCCGCGTTAAATCCTCTCGCGAAGATACATCCCAACTGGTCGTATGTCATTTAACTACATTATGGAGTCCCCGCCAGCAACTGGAAGATTTAAACTCTTTTACTGGGTTCTCAAAAACGCTATAGACGCGACGCGCGCGATGTGAATTACAAATAGAAAGAATTTCTATTTTATTCACGTCGCTGACGCGAAAAAGCTGAAAATCATAGTTAAATTTTGTGCCCAAATGTTAGTGAAACTGGTGAGTTGGTAATAAATTGCATTTATTTATTTCATGACAGATTTTTTTCTCTCATAAGCAAAACATAATCTTTTTGAGGAAAGCATGATTGTTACAAGTTTACCATTTGAGAGTGCCAGTGGATATTTGAAATGTATTATAAATAAACAGAGAATAATTTGAACTACTGGTAAACATGTGACTGTCGTACAAGAGGTTATCTATGTAGGAGTTAGGCGTCGCAGGCTCAGTCATGTGAGATTTGTCTTCCCTCATAGGACCATGCAACCCTGTTTCTACAGTTTTCGCCTAAACGTGAATATATATCAAAAATTTATTTGGTAGTTTTGTGTGAAATTATTTCCTAATTATGTAACTCACGAAATTTTCGTTAATTGACTTTTTAGCCGAAACCGTATAACTTATTTCTTGAGAAAATGCGGCATGGTAAAAACTATTCCAAACAAAACTGCCAAACATATTTGTGTGCGGTTGTTTAAACTTGAAAAAAATAATTATTGCAAAAACCATAGAAACACAGAAGCATGGTTTTAACAGAGAACTGCAGATGCAAACAAACGTAAGTAATTAAGATGTAGCTTGCGCAAAAAAAAATTTCGTGAGAAATCTGGTGTGACATCTGCAAAAGAGCTATTGCCTGGCTGGTGTCCTGTTCAAGGTAACACCTGCAGCCGTTCGCGATAAAGTGAGCATTGCATAAAGTTTTCTTTCGGCCATTTTGTAGCCATCATTACTATTTTTTAATATGAAAACTTCCATGTAACTAAAAACCAGTGTAAACTTTTCAACACTCTCAAAAGTGAACATGTTTAGGCAGAATAAAACATATATTTAATTAATTACAAGTTCTGCTGAGTGCTCAATAGTATAGTGTAACCGGCTACCAAGCACCAGTCGACACTTGTCGCACCACGTCTCGGACGAGGAAAAAAAAACACCTGTTCCAAAATATGTACAGTTACCATGGCGAGATAGACTGGCTTGTATGTGCGGTACAGTACTGGCAATTTTTAGAGCGCTACACATAACGTGACTTAGTAATAATAATATTAAGTTTACGTTCAGTGGATTACCAGAACTATGAGCGCTGAGTTATGAAGATCCACAGCAGGTGTTCAGCGAATCCCTGCCTCATACAAAAATTCTGGCAGCGAACCAAAGCTAAAATACACAATTATTGGACACCTGGAAAATTCACATTTTGTTTTGGGCACAGGCTAGGACTCAAACAACTGTATATTTATGTAACTTTTGCAATTGGCTTTTGCCTTATTCGACTCATCTTGGTGCCCGCTGAGCCAACATCGAAGAAACAACTAATTGTAGGCTCAGCACTGAGGTACAGGTGGTACACCATAAAGTGAGCACTTTCTAAAACCATCTTGTATACAGTAATTATTAAAATAGTATTAGTTTAATTGTGACCTGCTCAGGTTGCTTTGTAAACATTATAAAGTGGCAGGAAACTATACATTATTTGAAAGGAAAAATGGTTATTAGAAAAGTGCTCATTTAATCCCGAACCGCCTATATCAATCACCGCGTCATCAAGCATCCAATAAGTAACTGGTTTCTGCTTCGTTACACAGATATTCTTGGAGGCTAGCCAACACATCCGGTATCTAACTATTATATATGACTAAAATAAAGAAAGAAACTGGCGAGGGAATGCAGAATAAGAAAGAAGGCAGGAAAAGTGTAGGAAGCTGTGCTCGGGTTTGTATGTATGGGAAGTTCGGAAACAAGCAGAGTGGCCGGAATGGGTGGGGCGAGGCAGTAAAAGTGTTGACGGGAAATGAAGACGAGAGTTAAACAAAGTAGTGCGTCTGTAGTTCCGAGAATAAGCTCAGGTATAAGGGAGGAATGGTGAACAGCATGCCACCAACAGGAAAATCGTTACGTTCGGAAGGGGTAATTTTTTACTGTTCCTACCACTTTTATGACGGTATGTTTTGAGTGAAGGGAGGGTATGTATGAATAGGGAGGGAAGTAGTCATCCAGTTCAGTGATCTGTAAGCTAGACTCTTATCTGTATACATAGTGTTCAGAAACATACCGCATTAGCACACCACGCGAATCCTGGACTAAATTGAAGACTGTAATGTTGGCGTCAAAATGTTGTACGAACAAGATATAGCAGCACTGGTACTATGTTAGTATCTACTACCAAGAAATAGTAGCACACGTGTTGTATTGAATTTGTAGTTTGCGTCGGCAGTAAGAGTTACAAGATACCCATACCTACAATTTACGAAACGTGTTACGTTATACATGGGATGGTAAATTAATATATTGGTCTCCTTCCAAGCAACATTCAATTAGGATCTGATCTCAAACTAGAATGGTCGTAGAACACAACTTAAATATGCCGGCCATTTTCGTGAACTTTGTCCAATAACAAGACCCTAGAACGCGATCTTTATATAATGAGAGTTTCAAAACTTCTGAAAGAGTCACGGCGCCATTTTTAGTTACAGAATACGAATTCTCGTTGTAAAGATAGTTACCCTGTAACTGCCTTTGTATAAAGATTGCATAAGGGACTGAAAAAGTTACAGAATAGGCCTCCAGGTATTATTTTATGTATGCTATGTCAAGTAAACGTAGAATCATGTTTGGACTAATTGGGATTTTAACCTGCACCCATAACATGCAGGTCAGATGGTAGTAGTAAGATAAGTAAGATATCTGCAGAGCACAAGAGGGGACTAACTACAGTGCTATGATACCACATTGTGCATGTAAAATGTCATCGTACATTTTTCCCACTAACATTTTTCGAATACAGTTTAGAACAGAATTCGCGTGATGTGCTTACGTGGTTGTTTCTGGACATCCTGTATACAATTCTCGACTGTTTTTAGTACTTGTACATGGGCAGCGTAGTTCAAGTGAAACGCTTGTTTCTATAGTAATGTTTTTCGAATGTGATTGTTAATTTTCCAGATATGGTAGTCTGAAAAAGCCAATTTTGGCTGTTCTGAGGGGCCAGAAAATAACGTTTCCGAATTTTTAAAACTATAACGACATAGTTTTAAGTATGTGTTATTTGCGTAGATATACAGATGTAACGTGCGTTAAATAGTTTCGTCCAAATGAGATTGACGTAACTCGTTTCAACACATTTAAAGGGCAGGTAGGGATGCCCCTTAAAAGTGAACTTGGTGATAGACCATCTCGGAATGACATTGGTGTGTGTGTGTGTGTGTGTGTGT